>JAMWEH010000248.1:0-36868 GCA_024721245.1 Mitragyna speciosa
AGAAGTTAATTAAACGAATGTCACAAGTCATAAGACAAAGTAAGGATATATTAAGTAATCACTGATTTAAACAAGGGAGGATACATTCCCATCACGAGAGCAAGTACTGATCGTGTGACCATGATAGTGAGAGTGAATTGCCGGTTAAACCTGCATTTTCAAGCAAAAGCCCTATCCGCCATTCACCTTATATCCTCCTGGAGTACCGTTCGACCCATCCAGGGTGAGATCTCACCCCGGAGGGCAACAAGCAAGAAGGTTCAGTCCGGAGTTGGCCTCTTTGAGGATTCACAACTCAAGGAAAAGAACCGCAAGCCCTACAACACCCAACACCTTATATCCTCCTTTGTACCCTCCTGGCAGACTAACCGCGGCATAACCACGGAAGTCCAGCCAACAAGTTTTATGTAGTCGAGAATTCACAAACAATTATATTCACATCAGATAGAAATTGTGCATGTAACAAACCATGGGGTAAGTGCGATAAAGTACACACTTTCCCTTCATATAATACATTGTGACAATTCATGAATATCAAGAACACATAGCACGTTGTGACAAGTCACGAGCATCAAGTATAAATAAGATCACATTTTGAACATGCATTATGAATATGTGAAGAAACACTCATAAACAAAAGCAAAGGAACACTCACATGCACAAGTAAAGGGACACTCACCTGGAACGCTTAAGAAAATATTTCGTAAAACGATTGCGTCTCACTTTTGGATCCTGGAATTTATAAGAAATAATCTAATGAAACTCAATTTAAACCCTAATCAACTTAGAAAGAAAATTCAAGAAATACCCCATTAAATTCTAGGGTTTTAGTTCTAGGGTTTAGGATTTAGGGTTTAGGGTTTTCTAACAAAATTTTGGCATTATTTCCCCTTAATTTTCGGCCATCCAACTTTGTTTTCCATCAAGATTTCAATCATCAAACCCATAATTCAACAAGTTCTACAACTTCTTAGTTCAATCCAAGCTCAAATTCAATCAAAATTCCACTAAATATCAAGAATTATACTCCAAGAATCATTACCCAAATTTGCACAGGGTTGGTTTTCAGCCAACTTCGTACCATTATTGGGGTCAATCCATCAAGAACTAAGGAATTATGATTACATGGTTTTAAAGTACGTTTATAGGGTTACAACTTTCGTGAAGATCATCAATCCAAATTCCAACTAGAACAGGTTCAAAATCATCCCTCAAGTTGGCTCATCATCAAAACTGTTTCACGCAGAACCGAATTTTCAGCCAACTTTGCAAACTTTCTGCGATTAATACACAATGAAACACAGTGCAAGCCTTATACCGTTGGAAATCCCTATCAATCTAGTTTCTAAAACAACAAGAATCACTCGAATCCAAGTTATCTACATCAAGTTATGAAAGTTTTACTAAAACTGGTCCAGTATGACTGTGAAAGTAAAACTTGAACAACACCTTAAATAAGCTTAAATAAAACTTAAATAAACTTGAAATTAATAGCAAAAGTCCATGGTACATACCTTAAACAAGCTTAGAACCTTGCTTAGGAAGAAGAAAAACCTCACTTTCTATGGTGGAATTTGCCAAAAATTGGAAAGAAAGCTCCAAGAAAATGAAGAACAAGAGAGAGTAGAGAGAGGGCAAGCTAATTTCGTCCAAGAAGGAGAAATAAAATGGGAGAGAATTCAGTCAAGAGAGTATAAAGAAGTAGAAGAATAATGGAAGAAAGTGCAACCAATTAGAGCTAAACAAGAGTCAAGCTAGAGTTTAGATATTTTGGCATAATAGGTACTAGTTGGCTAAATATAATTGGTACAAATTTTTAATCATCTAACACTTACATTTGGCAAGTTTGTAGCATAAAATTTTAAAACAAAAGAGAGGAAAAAATGAGAAAGAGGGGCCGGCCATATGGTGGGGAAAAGACAAGGGTTTAAGTGAAAATTTTAAGTTAATTTTTGTGCTAAAGTTCAATTAGTCAAAAGGCTTAATAATGGTAGAGTTGGTTAGTCAAAATTACACACTATTGTAAACTAATAGACCAATAAAATTAACCCAAGTTTGGTACTTAGGCGTACCACTTAATCATACAAAAATCTCATTTAGTTAACCTAACTAACTTAAGACATTTTTCAACTATTAAACCAAAGATTAACACTAAACCTTAAATAAAAGAAATGCCCTATTAAATGCACTTTAATTTCCCTCTTCTTTTCTTTTCTCATTCATTTTTTTTTCTACTAATAAACATAACATAAATCAAATAATCTTTTTAGTGCGAATTTCCGGGGCATCACAGATAAGTTCAGAAGCAACCCAAAAAAATAGAAACAAAATCTAAAAAAGAAAATCCATTAAAATCCCCAATCAATCAGTTCCACAAAGAAAACGGAATAGAATGAATCAAAACAAGAAATAAAGAGAAAAACTTACTCTTTTAAGCTTCAAGATGGATTGATGATGAATAGTAGATAATCTTTGAAGAAGGTGATGAATAGTAGCTTGTAAAAGATAATGAACAGTAGCTGTTTTCTTGAACGGTTGATGTGTGTGTATTTTGGTGTATGAGTGTGTGTTTTGATCCTTAGTGGATAAAAAGGTGTGTTTTTAGGGTTTTCTATTTTTTCTCCTTTTTCTGATTTTAATTGAGGGTATTTATAGAGTTAACAGTCTTGGCCTTCAAGAATACTGTAAAATAACAAAAATGCCACCAGTAATAAAAATTTTAATTTTATTTTAAAAAATTATTTTTGACCTAAAAAAAATAAAAAATTAATACAAAGAAATGACAATAAACTCTAAAATTTATCAAAATTTCAAAGTAGATTTCAAGATTTAAAAAAATAAAGACTACAGCTTAAAACTAGCTAAAAATGTGTTCGGAGTGTGAAAAGACGATTTTAGCCCTAAACAATGAAAATACGCAAAAAATGGCTATTGGCCTCGAAAAATTGTCAAAAATTAAAAATAAGCTTAAAACCCTAGAAAATGCATTTATGATTCAAAATTGGCAAAAAATGGATTAAAAATGTAAAATGACAATTTTGCCCCTGAATGCGGTATTTACAGAAAAAATAGAAATCGTCCCCGAAAAAATAAAGAAAATTTAGAAATATACTTAAAGAGTCAGAATAATACATTTGGAACTTGAAATAAGCGAAAATGGTGTTTGCGATGTGAAATTATCATTTTGCCCTTGTGTTGGTATAATATAGAAGAAAATACCAATTAAACCTGAAAAAAATCACAGAAAATAAAAAAAATATGTGTGAAAGTAAAAATATGAATTTGAAACTCCAAACCTAATGGAAACTATTTACAGATAGAAATTACTATTTCCCCCCCTCAGAGATTATTGATTTTGTTCCCCCTTTTTATTAAAAAATTAGAAATTGACCTTAAAAATATAAACACCTCTCCAATGTTTGAAAAATAAATGGTGTGTCAAAATTTGGTGTCTACAGTCACATTTGAAGAAAGGGAAAGCAAGGCTTGTACCTGAGGCACCCTTTCTACATAGCCGAGGCTAGTTGCGAGATTTAATCAAATTTTTTTAAAATAACTCTAGATTCTATTGCATCTGGATGTGTCTAAATGAATGCAAGTCCTAATCCTAATGTGGCATCGGGAGGGTAAAAAAAATGTCCAGTGGAGACTCGATCGGGATTGTCGCATTAATTGCGAAACCCAAAATATGGCCTTGAGGGAATCACTAGTGTAAATGCAAAATGGAATGCAAAAATAAAAGAAAAATAGTAATATAGCTAGTAAGTGATCAAAGAAAGTGGGTATGTGACATAATAGATACGGGGGACTAAAACTCGTGACTGACTGTTCCTACTCACGGAGAGGGGAACGGCCAGTTACGCCACAACTTCCCACGCAAGAAGGCGATTATTTCTAATCGGATCATGCAAGTGACTTAAATTCTATGTGTAATGCAATCTAGATGTCATGCACTGAATATTTGTAATAATAGAAAATAGATAAAAGTATATACAAATATCATGCAAAAATGAAAAATCCTAAAAAAAGAAGAAGCGTCTGGAATGAGAGGAGATGCACATGAGGAGTGTAACTATCACTAAAATGACCTAAGAGTCTGGCGTCGGACTAACCCTTTCTAAAAATTCCCTACTAACATTGGACTAGCGGGAATGCAATAAAGCCACAACTAGTGTTGGACTAGTATGGTGATAGAATAATGATAAACTAATAAAACATGAATCAAAGTAATAAAGCAAGAATTGAAAGCAAATAACCATATAAAGACATATAAGAGGACATAGAACCACATAACACGCAAATCTAGATGCAAAAATCCTAAGGAAAGCGACAAAACAGATAAGCATACAAGCACACAAAACCACATAAGCCCTAACTATTACACCGGGGGAGTTAACTGTAATTTTAGGGGAGAAAAAGTAAAACGACCTATCTATTACACTTACTATCTAAATACACAAATATTTGTACAAAATACGAAAGGAAAATACCATAACTATTACATTGACAATCTAAATACAAAATGTTGCAAAAAAATAGTAAAATCTAGCCATCTATTATATTCTCGCCAAATAGTGAAATTTGAAACTAAATAGCGTAAGTAAAAGTATGTAAAATAAGAAACACATGAAGAAAATGCATAAAAAAAATCATATAGGAGCATATTGGAACACATAAAGAGGAATTAAAGAGAAATAGGGGTACCTCTCTTTGAAGATCTGGTGTTAATACTAACAATGCCAAAATAAACGCGTCCAGGTGCTATAATTTAGGTAAAATAAATCATAAAATGCAAATACAAATAAATTGGTAAAAACATGAATTTTAGCAAACTAGGGGAAAATCATAACTTAACACAAATTAGGAGGGGCAAAATCATAAATTCGAAAAAATTCACAAATTAACATAAGTGGGGGTAATTTTGTGAATTAAAGTAAACTAAGGGGCAAAGTTAGAATTCCAGCAACTTCAAGGGCCTAATTACAATTAATCAATACCTAATTGAAAGAAATTTAAACTAGGGGGGTCAATATGTTATTACAGGGACTAGATTGCATAAAAGCAAAAGGTTGTTTGGACAACATTGATAATACAAGAAATCCAAGGGCTGGAATGCAAGTATTTTGTATTTTTAAAACGGGAACAAAACGAAACAGATAAGTAATAAAAGAGAACAAACTAAATTAAAGAATAAACTAGCTTAAGTGATTTAATTTGTTGGCCAAACTCAAACTAAATGCTACAAAAGCACAAATTAATTCAAACCAAGTGAAACAAACTCAAACTAAATGAAATAGACTTTAGAAAACAAAAACCCCCAATTCGATCCCCCTCTGAACCATCTTCTTCACTTTGTAAATTTCGAAAAACTTCAACCTTTTCTCTCTTTTCCTCTCTTTTCTCTACTGAGTTCACTCTAATCCCTCCTCTCAGATTTTCTATTTTGCTCTATTTTCTTCAGTCTCTCTTTCTTCTCCATTTTCCCATTTCTGTCTCTCACTATCTTCTCTTTCTTTGTTTCTCTTATCCCTTTTTTCTGATTTCTTCTCTAGCTTTCCTCTCTATTCTTCCCATTTTATCTCAGCCTCTCTTTGTTTCTTTTCTTTCTTTCTTTCTTCTCTTTTTGTTCTTTCGACTTGATCTCTATCCTTCTATTTTCTCTCTACTCCAACTTTGACTTTCTTCTCTGTTTCTTCCAATTTTTTCTCCTCTCTCGCATCTTTCTGATTCTCCTCCCATTCTCTCTGTCTTAGTGATGTATAGGGGGTTTCAGTGGTTTATACGGATGGATGGGGTGGAAGTGAAGGTGATTGGGGCAGTTGTTGGTGAAGTGGTTTGGCTGGCCTCAAGGCTGAGATGGGTAATTGAGGTGGATTTGAGCGGTGGTAAAGATGGTGGTTTGATGATAGTGGTTGCAAGGGGTTGGGGGATTTAGGCTTTAGGCAATGGCTCTGGTTGCGATGGGAGGGTTGAACAATGGTAATGGGGCTGTCATGGAGAAATTGGGCTGATACGGGGTGATGATTTTGCTGGCCTTGATGTGGTGATTTGGGTGAAATTTGATGGTAATTGCTGCTATTTTTGGGCTGTTCATGGCAATGGCAATGAGGTTCTGTAGCTGTTTTCTTGTGGCCATTGGTGAAGTGGTGGTTGGTTGGAATGGCTGTTTTGATTTTGTTTATGTAGGTTTTTTTTAGGCTGGTCTTGGTTGTAGTTGGCTATGGTGGTGCGTGGCTTATGATGGCTGTGATTGGAAAACAGTGTTGTGATTTTGACTGGGATTTTGTGAATTTGGTTGTGATTTTGTGCAGTGGTGATAGTTGATGGAAAGGTTGGTGAAAACGTGATTTGGGTTGTAGTTGTTTAATAGGGATGGCCATTCGGTGACTGGGATTTGGGTTGATCTTGCAGTGGCTAAGGAATTGTGCTGGCGGTGTTTATGGTGGCAGTATGGGGGCTGATTTGAGGTGGAGTTGGTGAAGGATAGAGGCGTTGGGTAGTGATGGTTGAACGGTGGTGGGTGGAGATAGGGGAGATTACTAGTGGTTCATAGTCTACTAGAGGTGGATTGACACTTAGATAATGGGGCTGTTGTTGTGGGTTGTAGGTGGCTAACTGGTGATGACTATCGAAGGCTGTGAAAAGAGTTTTGTGAAGCAAAGGTGGTGATGGTTGGGTAGGGAAGGCATTGCTGTTGCTAAACGATAGAGGTTTTAATTGTCTAGGCAAATTTTGTAGGGAATTGGTGGCCTTCTGGTTGTTTGTTTGGATCAATATGGTTGGGTTTTGTTTGGTTATTGTTTGGAGGTAGAGGAGATTGGTTGGGTGGTAGTTTTTTCTGGGTAATTTTGATGGTTCATAGGATTGAGGGGGTGGTGAAAGAAGGTGGAGGAACTTGATTTGGTGGTGATGTGAGAGAATGGTGGAAGAAGATGAACCCAAGAGATAAAATACAACCCAGAAACAAAACTCAGAATGGAAAAGAATACATAGAGATTTGATCAAAAATGCAAAACCGATAAACAAATAATTGTTAGGATGATATCTTTTGGTGTAGAAATTAATGATTTGAGCAGTTGGAATCTGTGGCCATCTTGTTGGTTTGAACGATGGCTTAAAAAAATGTTGTGTTCTTGACCTTTTTCGTATTTTGATCTTATTGTGTGAAAAAAGTGTGTGTTTGTGTGTGTCTTTGATCTGAGTGTGTGTTTGTGTGGTCTGTTGGAGTTTGCCTTTTGATCTGAATGTGTATATTTGTGGTGTGTTAGTGTGTGTAGGAATTAGTGTGTGAAATTAAGTGTATTGTACGTGCAAGAATAGTAAGTGTTTGTGGTATTTTTCAAATTAACTCCTCTTTATTTAATCCAAGATGGGTTATTTATAGTGCAATAATGACTTATCCTCCAAGAAATGAGTAAAAAGACTAAAATACCCCCTAACCTATTAAATCACAAATTTACCCTTAAAAAAGAGTTTTTTACACAAAAAATTAAAATTAAAACTAAAAAAAGCCATAATTTTTCTAAAACACCCAAAAAGTAGAAAAAAATGCAAATAATAAATTTATTAACAAAATTTGGGCAAAAATAAATTTCTAAGCAGTATTCACATAAAACATAGGAGTTGGTTTCAAAAAATTACCAAAAACTAAAATAGGCTTAAAAACCTGAAACTTGAATTTAGAACTCAAAAATTGGTAGAAAATGCGTTCGGGGTACGAAATGACTGTTTTGCCCTTAAACTCAGTATTTACAGAATAAATAGTAATTGACCTTGAAAAAATAAAAAAAATCTAGAAACATGCTTAAAAACCTAAAAAACAAATTTGGGACCTGAAATGAGCAAAAATAGTATTCGCAAGGCGAAATGAGTATTTTGCCTCTGTGTTGGCGAAATATAGAAAAATACCAATTAAACCTGAAAAATTTTCAAAAATTTAAAATTACATATGGATGTAGAAAATACGAACTTAAAACCCCAAAACTAATGGAAAAATATTTGCGGCTAAAAATTACTGTTTTGCCCTCCGAAATTGCTAATTTCACCCTTTTTCCAAAAAATCAATATTTGACCCTGGAACTAGAAAAAATGTCCCCTAATGTTAGAAAAGATAAATGAGGTGTCAAAATTTGACGTCTACAAGGCCCAAGAGATGTGTCATATACATACATTTTAGTTCCTGTTAAGGAATGGGGTCTTCATACCCATTTGTCATAGGCATAAAAGTAGCCATTGAAAAAAAATCCTTAATGGATTTAAGCATGATCAATGGTGAAAAGGTTTCTTTCAAAGTCAAATCTTCAATTGGAACCTTTTTCCATTATCCTTGCTTTATAAGTAACTACATTACCATCCATGTCAGTCTTTTCTTAAAGACCTACTTGTACCCTATGGGTTTTATCCCTTCGGTGACTCGAGCAAGGTCTGTACATTGTTCTTGTACATGGAATCCATTTTGGATTTTATGGCATCTTGCCACGTCAAGGAGTCTGCATAAACAAAAGTTCTTCGTGACTAGTAGGTTTGTCATCATATATGACTAATACTTTATTGCCCTTGTTAATAACGCTTATAACTTTGAACGTTTCAAAGACCACGGATGTGTGTATCATAGGATATACATAATCATATGATCATCCATAAAAGTGATGAACTATGATAAAAAACCTCTAGCATGAATCGACATTAGGCCAAAAACATCCATATGTAAAAGCCCATGGAGATCACTCGCATGTTTACCTTTTCATATAAAAAGTACTTTGGTCATCTTTCAAAGTAAACAAGATTCACATGTCTCAATTCAAAATCGAAAGAGTCTAAGTCTACATCTTTATGTAACTTGGAGATGTGTTTCTTATTCACATGACCAAGTCTATAATGCCAAAGGTACAATTGTTTCAAAATATAGAGTTTTTGTTTACATTTGAGAATGGACTTATCAAAGTCTAGAATTTGTAAAACGTTGTTTAATGATCCTATACTACAAAGAACACCATTACGTAAAAGAACAACATTTATTCTTTTGTATAATGGTTAATCCATTCACATCTAATGTGAATTTGATTTTATGTTCTTTGTAAATATTAGAACATAATAACAATGTCTGAATTCTAGAAAAGCCTAGTCGATAGAGAGCGTATAAGTCTCTACGGCTAGTGCAGCAACTTTTGCTCCATTCATCGCATGTAATTTGACTTTCTCTTTGCTTTTAATCTACAATCCTGAAGGCCTTGCATATTTTTACAAATATGGAATCTTTATCCGGTATCTAATACGCAATGGTCTTAATTAGTAGATGGATTTATCTCATGCATAAACATTCAAAAAGTAGAAGCTTCACTAAGCCTCTTCGACTTCTTAACATTGAGATGAGCCTCACAATTCCATTTCCAATGCCATTTGTGGTTGGATTCAAAACATGTACTCTTAGACTTGTCCATTTTAATCACACTTTTAACCTTTGTCATGGCTACTTTGGCCTTCTCAAAGCCATGCTTGGGTTTCCCCTTGACAAGCAATAAGGTGCCCCTTTTCTTCCTTGAAAAATACTCTTTAGATATCTCATATTAAATGGTTCTAGATTGTGTATCAACAACTCCTTGAGATGCACAATCATAGACAAGTGGAAATAGATATCAAGGACATATCAAATTTATACACTTGAGAACGATTCTCAATAGTTATACTAGTCCAAGAAATTTGTATTTAAATAGAGATATAGGGTGATTAATGTGTTGATATGAACATGTGTTCTACAACAAATGTAAAGATAGTACAAGTATTTGTTTCATGTTATACTGCAAACTGAAAATGTGGGTTTTGAATTTATTTGGTTTGCTCCCACTATTTTATTTCAAATCAATAACCCTCAAAATATTGATTCAGGAATCCATTGAAGATTCCTAGTGGACAAGGATCCCATCTAATTAACTTTGAGCTTGACGGTTAGCCAACAACCCAAAGGTAACTTCGATTAGGTTGGTAACTTTTACCAATCAAAACTCTTGTGACTCCCAGGTAGTTGGGTATCAACTAGTGATATTCACATCATATGTATTACTCAACATTGCCTCAAAAATACCATAAACTTGATGGTCGGCCAACAAGTTATTTATTTTTGTTAAGTCATATCCATTAGTTAAAGATCATTTCCCATAGCAAAAATATGCTCAATGTGAGGTGACCTTGGCTATTAGCCAACAAGTCAACACTGAATGAGACCTCTAGTTTTCGCTATAATAGTGGAAGGCAACTCGTATATTGACTTAATATTACCTCAAAAATATCATAATATTGACGGAGGCCAACAAGTTATGTATTTTTGTTAAGTCAGACCCATTATTAGGAGATCATATCTCATAGTAAAAATGCTCTAGGTAAGGTGACCTTGATCGTGGGCCAATAAGTCAACAATTAACAAGAACTATGATTTTTGCTATAATAAGGGAAAGCAGGTGACTTAATATTTTATTTGAGGGATTTTGTTTTAATTATAAAATACATAGTTTCATCATACCATGTAATTAAAATATATTGACATATAAATTAAAAACATGCATAATTAACCTTGGATGATTATGGACTTTATTAAGATATTTTCCTCAAGCCTTAAGGAAAATATACGATCAAATTTCTAAGGGACAAGATCAACTCCTTGATGCGTTCCTTGGGAAGTCTTCAACTCTTGATGGTCCTCCATGGTTGCTCTCCATCTTCTTTGTACATTACACATGCCATTATATTCTAAACAATTTAGAAAATAAAACCTAACCTTAACCTACACTATGTACAAGGATTGATCAAGAAGCTCGAGTTACATTAAAGGGGAGTTAGGTGAGAAGAGAATTACATGAGAATAATAGAAATGGCAGGACACACATGCCTTATTTTCAAAAACCAATACAAGCCAACCATCAAAATAATAAAAATTAACCATTCAATCATATTGGCCGTAGTTCATAATCATCCACCATACCATCATAATAAATGTAACAATTAAATAATATAAACTTTTATTTAATTCAAACCATAAATCACATGGTCCAATCGAATTAGATAAATGTCCTTGAATTATTTGTTTAAAAAATGTTAAAGAAGGTTTAGGGTTTCCAAAATTTTATCTTTCCCAAATTTTAACATTTAAAATTGGAAAGAGTTTTTATAAAATTAACCTTCCAAATTTCAACACTTAAAATTGGAAAGAGTTTTTTTCACAAAAAATTTACATAAAATCACGTTTTCAAAAAAAAAAAAAGAAAAACATGCTATGGTTTTCGCAACCAGCAGTGGGTGGGCAACTGTGGGTCCATACCTACTGCTGCTCTTGCGGAGGTGAGTCGTAGGTACTCCATGGCTGAGCCCTCACACGTTTCCCTCTATAAACTTGGCCAAAGAAACCACTTGACCTCCTTCGCACATTTCTTTGATTGGTTCATATTCAGTGTCATTGACCAAGGGGAAACCGCAGGATATAATGTGCGAGTGTTGTCCTAGGGATTCTCTTCAAAAACTTTTGCAAATCAAACCGTGGCACAATCCTCACACAGTTCTCTCTTTAGTGATTCTACCCATGAGCAACCGCGGAGCAAACCTTGCACGGTTCGTGACGCGGTTGCTTTCCAATGACTTGAGTCTAATGCACCGCGTGATCAACCGTTTGTGGTTTGATCTGCGGATTCATCATCAATTTGGTTTTAAAAGAAATGTTGCAAGAAACTGTGGTCTTGTTTGCAGTAATCACACATGGTTTCTCTTCGGGTATTGGAAAAAATCAAACAGATGCATTTCTCCCATTTTCCCTCTTCTCTGTTTTGTCTCACAAAACAAAACCCTTTCAACCCCCTCCTCCCTCTCCAAAAAAAATCCTTCATTGTTTCACCACTTTCCAGTTGTTATCACTACACACACATCACATTAAACTTGATCTAAACCAAATTTAGTTATTTTTTCGTGGATTTTTTGGGCAAGAAAAAGGGTTTTGGCAAAGCAAAATTTTTGGAACAATTCAGATTTTTGCTACAAGTTTGTGCTTTGATTGGGAAATCACCACTTTTGATTTCCTTGCATCATATTTGAGGTATTTGTCGACTAACCCTTAGCTTTTTCACTACTTCCATTTGAATTTACTTGGATTATTTTTAATTGTTTTTGGGAAAATATGGATAGTTGGATTTAAGTGCTTGATTCAAGTATGGGTTGTTATGATTATGTGTTATTGAGCAGATTAAGGTCATGGGCTAGTCAAATATTTGCTCAATTTGGACAAATAGCACCTCTAAGCGTCACTCTTGAAAATTGAAATTATGGAATTTAACATTTGACTTAATTAATCTTTTTCCTTGATTTGAATGCCCATTATTCCTTGTTTAGAGTTGATAACTCGCTTAGGGTATGACACTTGGTTAATTTTGTGCATTATGTGTGAATGATGCTAAGTTGACAACCAAGTGTGGTGCTTGATTGGGTAATTTCCTATGATAGAATTGCTAAGAATTGAGCTTGAAATGGGGCTTAAATGAACACATGTGGTATAAACTGTACAATTTCTGTAGCTCATTGCTTAAGTATTTGTGTGTGATGAGTACATACATGGGAGTAGTGGTGAGTCTAATAATGTTTAAAACATGTAAATGAGGCCTTATTTTGGACTTACTAGCTGATAAGTAATAAATTTACTAATATTGTTATATGTTTTAAGTGTTATTTTAGTATTATTATAATAATTTTGGATGTAAACGACTCATTTTCCAACTTTTCTAGAATTAGGTTTTTATCAAAAAATTAGGATTTTGAGGCATGTGGACACCAAATTTTGACACACCCTTTATTTTTCAACGTTGGGAATATTTTTATATTTTTGGAGTCAAGTTTTAATTTTTCAATAAATGGGGAACAAAGTCAACAACTTTTGGGGGGGGGGGCAAAATAGTAATTAGTATGTAAATATTTTTTTCATTAGTTTTGAGGCTCTGAAGACATATTTTGTACTTTCATACATATTTATGGTTTTTTTGTGAATTTTCAGATTAATTCTTTTTTTTGTAAATTTTGTCAATTCAACGGCAAAATGGTCATTTTGCCTCGCGAACACCAATTTTATTCATTTTGAATTTAAAATTTGTTTTTTGTATTTTTAGACATGTTTCTCAATTTTTTTATTTTTTTGGGGATAATTGTTCTTTTTTAGTTTATTTGGTCATTATAGGGGCAAAATAGTCATTTATACCCCAAATGCATTCTTTTTGCCAATTTTAAACTTTAATTTCTATTTTTAGATTTTTAAATTTGTTTTGAATTTTTTGATAAATTTTAGAGTTCATTGTCATTTTTGTAGTAATTTTAATTTTTTTTGTGTGTCAAAAATTATTTTTAGAATAAAATTAGGATTTTATTTATTAGTGGCATTTTAATTATTTTTGGGTATTCTTAGAGGCCAAGACTACTAGATTTTATAAATGCTCCCATTGAAATCAGAAAAATGAGAAAAGAAAAAAAACCCTAAAACACACTCTTATCTAAACATTCAAGATCAAAAACACCTCCTAATTCAAAAAGAACACACACACAAGCCGCCAACTTCAATCTGTTCACTGTTCATCATCATTTCAATTGGAATCCACTGTTTATCATCAATTCAACAAGGATAAAAAAACGTACCAATTTAAACTTTAATTTCCTTTTTACAATTTTTCTTTTCTTTGTTCAGAATTAGTGTCTTGTTGTTGCTTTGTTGATTTTCTGGGATTTTACTTTTCATGTTTTCTTACTGGTTTTGTTTTCGGCTACTTGTTCTTGTTTCTGTTTTTGTTATTCTTGGGTTTATTGTTTTTCTTCTTCACCCAGTCTCACCTCTCTCCCTAAAAACCATCCCACAACGCTGGCAACCAAACAGAAACCACCACCACTAGATTGAAATCTCTGCTCACAGACCCTTGAACCGCAAATTCCAAAATTGTCACCTTTCTCCTCCTTCCACTGCCCATTTCCTACAAACATGCAAGAACCAAAACACTCAAACCGCCCCGAAGTTAGTTCCTCCCTATACCACCAGAACTACCATCTAATCATCAGCAAAACCTCTTCCCTTCACCATTTCCCAAACCTACAAAGGCACCCAAAAGAATAAAAAACAACAAAAATCCAGTCAAAACAGGCCCTCTCCCACCAACAAACCCAAAATCACAAGCAATTAGTTAAAACCTATCTTCCACTGAACCACACAATGGTTGCGTCACTGCCTCAACAATCTCAACCGCCTAAAGCCACTAGCAACTCCCTCTATAACAACCAACAGCCCCTATTTTCATCTCTCCATAGGCACCATTAACTCCACAACTTGCAAACAAACCACATCAATACAATCCAAACCACCAGGCACCGCTACAACTAGCAGCCCAAATCCCAAACACCACCACGACCATCACCAAAGCCACTACCGTATCACCTCCCAACTGCTCAAAGCCACGTGCAACAGCAATTAGCCCACCGCCACATCAACTGCAACTCTCCCCTCCCCAATCCACAGCCATCATCACCAGAAACCAAAAGCAACCAAATTCCTAGTCCTGTTTGTCAAAATCTATAAAAAAATCAATCCACAAACGATTCCAAAATCACAATTGTAGCACAGCAGCCTCAAAGCCTCAACACACAACAACCATTGTCATCTTCCTCCGCCACCTAATTCCAAAAATCTGTCAAATAATGAACCAAAATACCCACCAATCAGTCAAAACAATCGCCCCCACCACTCACAGCCACACATGGCCCTCTGCTCACCATCTAAACCTACACAGTCATTACCGTAAACCACCATGGACAAGCATCTCATTTATTCAGTCACGAGGGATAGAAAGTTCAGAGAAAATAAATGAGATAGGAGAGAGAGACTGAGAGAAAAAGGAGGAAAATTAATAGAGAGAGCTAGAAGAATTGAGAAGAAGGAAATGGAGAAGGAAGTCAGAGAGAGAGAGACAAAGACGAGGGGAAGAGGAAAAGAAAAGGAATCAGTTGGAGAAGAAAAAATAGAGAGGGAGAGATCAAAGTGAGAGAAGAGAGAACAGAGAAGGAGACGAGAGAGAGAGATCTCAGAAAGAAAAAGGGAGAAGGAGGGCTGGAAAGAAAGAATTGGAAGGGAGAAAAGATAGACAAAAGAAGAGGGGAAGAGATTTCACAGCAAGAACAGAGAGAATTAAAAGTAGAGAAGGGAGAGAAAATTTGCAAAAATAAGGGAAAATAGAGAAGCTGTAAAAGAAGACCAAAGAAAAGAAAGACAGAATGGGGTGGGTTTTGGGAATTTATCTTTTTCTGATTTTGAGAAGATGGTTTCCTTTGGAGAACTTGGATTTTGAAGAAATGGAATTTTTCTATGGGAACTAAAATTGATTGGGACTTTTTTTTTGTTTTTATATTAATTAATTCTTTCATTGTTTTTATTTAATTAATTGATCCAATTACGTTAATTTATTTAGTGAGCTAATTTAGTTTCTTCTTAATTTAGTTTGATATTTCTTTTTCTAGTTATTATCCTAGCCCTTAGGATTTTTGAGTATTATTAATATGCCTTGTAACATTCTTGTACTACTTCATTTTAATCCTAATATTTTTAGATTGACCCCCTAGATGTTATATTAGTCCCCATTAATTGCAATCAAATCTTAGTAGTTGTTGATTTTACATTTGTGCCCCTAAATTTGTTGGAATTTATATTTTTCCTCTCGACTTGATGGAATTTACATTGTTGCCCCAATTGATTATTTACTTTACCATGTTCCATATTTTTTATGTTTTATTGTTTTAAATAGTGATACCTTGACATGTGTGTTCATTTCTTTAAGCAATTAGTATCGGGTCTTCAAAAGGTACCCCCATTACTCGTTAATTTCTCTTTATGTGCTCCAACGTGCTACTATGTGATTTTTATGCATTTTTTTATGTGTGTTTTTTACATACTTTTTTTGGCATATTTATTTACTTTATGTTATTTAATTTCAAATTTTATTATTTTGGAAAAAAATGTAATATTTTTGTATTTAGCTAGCCAATGTAATAGTTAGATTACATTTCTAGATTCGAGTCAAGTAATTCAAGTCAAATAGGATTCACATCATTGTTTTTGGATCAAATGGCAATAGCTCTTGGACATTTCATTTTGTCCTTGCCAATGATCAAGGTAATTCTCCATCCCACTAATTCACCTTTCCTCCTCAAGACCACCACTCCATGTGAGATCGTCCTCAATGATGGAGGGCTAAAGACAGGGTAGCTCAAACCTAGGAATTGCCTCGTCCAGGACTTACATTCATAAGGAGAGAGTTTAAAGTCCCTTAACCCCAACACCTTATAATCTCCAACCACTTATATGGTCCAATATCAATGAGTCAAGTGTAGTTCAAGATCAATGAGTCAAATATAGTTCATAATCGAAAGCTAGGGTCGAATACGATAAAGTATATATTCGCCATTGTAACCACATTCTCATGCTTTCAAGTAAGGCAAATAACACATGGAATCTGATAGGAAAAGCAAATAAACACTTGCAGGCGCAAGTAAAAGAACACTCACCTCAAGAGATTTTCATGAGAATTCGGGATAAGGAAAAGTATTTGATTGGAACCCTGGAAGTTCAAAAGAACTAGGTTTAGTTACTATTCTAAGGTTAAATTTATAAATTTGTGAAAATTTAACTAAGATTTCCAAAACGTTAGTAAAAGGAATCATACTAGAAGGTTATATGTTAACTTAGTGTATACGTCAAAAGTTTATGTTCAATTATGGCTAAAATGAGTTTAGCACTTTTTCTAGGGAAATTAGATTCTAAAACCCCAAATTAAGTCACGCCAAGTATTAATGATATAAGTAAGGTTTGAAACTAAACCTTATATAAATTTAGTTTTAGTTTAAAAGTATTAAAGTGAACATTTTAAGGTTTCGGATCAAAAACTAGTTTCTAAAAGAAAGGAAACTTAATTAGGTATAAAGTTGGAAAATCACTATTAGGGTTTAGGGTTTACAATTACTATTAGGGTTTAGGGTTTTGAAACACTATTAGGGTTTAGGGTTTAGGGTTTACAATTACTATTAGGGTTTAGGATTTAGGGTTTTGAAACACTATTAGGGTTTAGGGTTTAGGGTTTAGGGTTTTGAAATACTATTAGGGTTTAGATATTTTTAGGACTTATGTGGAATAAGTAAAACTAATCAAGACAGAAACAAATATAGCTAATAAGTTAAGGGTCTAACTTGCAATAAACAATAACTATACTAATATCCAGGTTCTTGGAAGATCAAATGACATAAAAATGATGCAAAATATCAAGAAAAATGGCAGCAAGAAGTTCAGCCA
Source organism: Mitragyna speciosa (assembly GCA_024721245.1). NCBI lineage: Eukaryota > Viridiplantae > Streptophyta > Magnoliopsida > Gentianales > Rubiaceae > Mitragyna > Mitragyna speciosa. The sequence goes on from JAMWEH010000248.1 coordinate 17,345, forward strand.
GCATGCTTGTAAAACAGCACCAGAATTTCAGTTTTATAGCTCAAGTTAGGTAGCCAATTATCTAGCCAAATCATCTACCACATCCTCCAACTTTTCTAGGGAAATTAAGGCATCATATAAAGCATCTAAGTAGCTAATAATTTCAGGAAATAAATGGTGCAAGATGGAGTAAAACAGTCCATAAAATTCAGGTTGCAAAACTGAAGTGTAAAGCTGGAATTTTTCTTCAAGTCTGCCCGGTTTTGTTTTGGTATAAAAACAGAAATTTAAGTGCTCATTTATGCAAGTTAGTTTGAGAGATATGTACCACAAGATTCTAGGTAGTTTTAGGTGCAATTGATGGTGCACAAACCCCTCCAAAGGCTGCTGAAACTGAGCTGGAATTTGAAGAAGCAAAGCTGGAATTTTTGGTTAAGTTTTTGGATACAAGAAGTCTTGAAGTTTTGAGAGTTTTTGAGAGTTGTTTGAATGATGCAAATGAGATATTTTGGCTGCCAATTGTAGCTATGAGGCACTAAATTTCAAGGGTAAAAATGGAAGAAAATTGCTGCCAAAATTGAAAGAAAATGGAAAAGGTTTTTACTTGGCTTGAAATCATCCAACAAGTGTGGTTAGGTGGCAATCAACCCTTGATTCATGGAGTAAGATTAGGGTTATGTGTCCTTCATCACATGGTTTGTTTAGGTGTGTTTAAGGGTGGTTTAAAGTCTACTAATGAAGTTGTTAATTGAAATACACGGTTAAACATCAAACGGGCAGTTTTTACGCAAAAGTGTTTTTAGCGTAAAACCTATTATTATTTTTTTTCCCAAGTTAATACTTGAAATTGTGAAAGTTGAGAATGTCAAATATTTGAAAATCATAAAAGTGGTTCAAAACTCCATTTTACACAAAACACACACTAACACACACACACACGGTGTTTTCTCTCTCTTCTTCTGAATTTTTTTTTTCCAAAATGGAAAACCTTTCTCAACTAGCATTAATTCAAAACTAATATGCATGAAATAACATGTAATAATAAAATTTAAATAGTAAAGCCCTAAGGCACTATTCCCGAGTTAGGGTTTTCACATTTACTGCTTTCCTTAGGATTCTTGCGTCTAGAATATCATGCCTATGTGTTATGTGCTCCTATATTCTCTTATGTGTCTTTATATGATTACTTGCTTTTGATTTATGTTTTATTGTCTTTTAATTCAAGTTTTATCAGTTTATTATTTCGTCACCACACTAGTTCAATGCTAGTTGTGGTTTTCTCGCGTCCCCGTTAGTCCAACGCTAGTGGGAGATTCTTAAAAGGGCTAGTTCAACGCTAGACCCTTAGGTCATTTTATTGATAGTTTCACTCGCATGCATTTCACCACATTTCACCACACATTCTCCTTTTTAGAGATTTCCATATTTGCATGATTTTTTATATATTATTATTCTTATTCTTATTCTTATTCTTATTATTATTATTATTATTACTATTATTATTATTATTATTATTATCTATTTTTGGCATTTGACAATGCATGACATCTAGGTTGCATTTTGCTCAGAAGTTAGGTCATTTTGTATGCTCCGACTAAAAATAGTCATCTACTTACTGGGAAGCGATGGATCGACAGGCCATTTGTTGCACAATTTCTACAAGTATATAGAATCGTAACAAATAATATAATGATGAGTAAAGATCATTCCCATGAGGATTAGTTACTTAGCCACCTATCAATTCGCTTTTATTTGTCTAAGGCTTCCAATTGAAGTTAAGCAAACTCACAGTAAATTCTCAAGTAAGAGTACTTTGAAACTAAATTAATACTAAATTAGCTAACTGAAATCACACAAACAATTAAATCTAGAGAAGAATCAACAACCCATGAAGATTAGGAATTAATACTCATACACAATCAATTCAATTAATTAATCTATGAATTATTCATGCTTTATTATGACTCCAGTTTTTCCAATAGGCATCAATTAAATTCTCTCGATGTTTAATGACTAAACCTTAATTAAATCAATTGAAGAGAAAATTAACTCACTCTCATGGCGCTAACCCATTGGACAATCAACCTAAGAAGGCTAATATGAGCAACTCCTAAGGGTATCTAATTACTTATCACAATCTCTTGCCAATAAGTGATTAGATTGATGATTGTAGATCTATTATGCTACCATCTCTGAATGCGCAACACAACATAAATCATAACCGTGGTGACCAAGCATGATTAAGCATTGAGTATAACAATCATCACATAATAAAAGCACGATTCGTAAATAGATTAATCAAAATAACATCATGTTTAGAGCATTAATCCCTAATAACAAATTTAGCCACTCATGGTCTTACAATCCAAAACAATAATATCCATACAAATTGAAGAATCCATAAAGAAAAGAGAGAGAAGAATAAAAATCTGGAATCTTGAGTTCTTGATCTTCCTCTTGATCTTCTTCTTTATGATTCTTGTGTTGTAAGGTGTTTTTCTAGGGTTGTCGTCGCTTCTCCTCGATATTTTCATGTTTCCCAATATTTATCCGTGTTTAGGCTTCCAGAAAATCAAGTCTTTGAGTTAGAAAAGGAAAGAAATTGCTAAAATCGTGATTTTGCAGCGATACCTTGTGTTTCAATCAAACCAGATCAGTTCAGCCGAAACAGAAGTTTGGAACTTTTACTGTCTTTATTCTTTCTTGGCACTTTCCATTCCATCCACTTTCCTTCACTTCTTCCTACCAAAAACAATACAAATAAGTTTCATTCTCCTAAAATAACTTTCCTCCAATAAAATTACTCTAAAAAGACCAAATTTTCCTAATTAACACCACACAATTTACTCTCTAAACACCTATAAATTAGGCACACATCACCATTCTCCTCTTCATGAGTAGAAAAATATCAGTCACAAGTTATTAGTTCTCCGTACCCGTTATGTTGCATTCCCCACTTTCTTTGACACTTACTATCTATAGTATTTTTCTTTTTCATTTTGCATGTCATTTTTGTAAGGTAATAAGGGGAGTAACGCAGCGGAAAATTTAAAAATTTATTACCTTAGCCATGGAACTCTTTGATGTAATCTATACGATTAAAGGGTGTTTAGCACAAATACCTCAAGCATAGAAGGTTTCTATGCTTCAAAGGGCAAGATCCTATTCGATGAAGGTGTTGATCTACCATGAAAAGCCCTCCAAGTGTCGAGCCTCCAACGGTATCCACACGAACATGATCCTTAGGAACCTTTGGGCTTGCTTGCCTTGCCTTTCGAGTGCTAGCTCCCTTGAATGATTCATGAAGAACACAAGAAGAAGAAAGAAGTTGAAACCCTAACAATTAGGGAAGGAGGTGTGGCGTTTTTCTTGGAGAGAAAAACGCCACCAAGCTCTCAATTTTTCTCTCTCTAAATTTTGTGTTATGTTTCATCAATCTTCCAAGAGTCAAGGCATTGGACTTATTTATAGATGTAGTATCCTAGTCTTTAAGGAAACAAGAGCAATTGGAAACCAAGAAGGTTTAGGAAGCTTACCTTAAGCTAATCCTATTCCTTTAGGAAACCAATTCCAAAAGGAAACCAAATAGCTTCTTAATTCCTTTTAGGAAACTAATTTCCATCAAGACTTAGAATATTTATAATTAAGTCCTTTAAGTTAATTTATCACATAAATTAACCCCATAAGTATCATATACTTATCTTAATAACAATTTAACCCAAAGACCATGTTCTTATTGTGTGTGACCCATTAGGTTCCATTCACGTTGGCAATAAGTACAAATTATAACTCATTAATTAATTAATTAAGAGCCAGATAAATTAACACTTTAATTTATCATTAATTCACTAATTAATTAATTTGCACTTATAGATCATGAGTGGCGTCTAGCAATGCATCATGACCACCCAAGTGAATAGGAAAGTCATATGGTAGACTACACCTATCAATGACAATGTTACCGTGTAATTAATATCCTCTTCACCACACTATATCCCAATTAGTCTAAGAGTGTAGTGCGCACTCTTTAAATGACTAATTAATGATTTCTTGTTCCCGAAATACAACTTTCATAAAAGTATAACCTTGAAACTCTTTCAAGTCATACTTTCACTTTTGCGCAAAAGATTCTTTAAGTCATATTTCAACAAGTGGCCAATCCGGGATATACTCTCCTATAATAAGGAGTGGTGAATCCTATATCGATTACTCACTATCCTTCCATGCTTCATGCTATACCCAATCTCTACCGTATGGGCTACTCTTTTACGAGCACCGAGCAATAGAGTCAAAGCATAGCAATCCACACTCAAGATACCATGGTAATCTCAAGTCTAAGGATCACTTACACCATTGCCATTAAGAGTATAATTCATAAGCACTATGAATATTAACTCTTGGCGGATCAATCCAATGAACTTGTTCTCTAACAAGCATCCACATACCAGCTTAGGTGTCGCACACCATAGTTGACGAGCTCAACTACTACTTACCCTGAATAGAGGCAAAGTATGTGCTAGTCTTTCCATATTAATGATGTCCAATCTCATTAATACTACGACTAGGGATATTTAAGAATATAACTTAATGTGTAATAAGAGTCTCATCATTGTAACTCTTACAATCTCTTATACACAGTTAATATTCTATGGACTTCATCAAATAAACTAGTAATATAAATAAAAAGTATTAAATGACAAAGAAAATGCCACATATATAAGTATAACATGAAATAAGCGTAATAAAAAATCCCAAAAACCAACTTGGTTTTAGGGCATACACTAACAATTTTTGCATCTACACTCGTGACTCTCTCGAGGTTTTGACTTGGATTTTGCAATTAAAACGATAATTGCTATAGAAACTAAATTTTGACACACCATTTATTTTTTTAGACATTGGGAGCATTTTAATATTTTTGGAGTCAAATTCTAATTTTTCAATAAATGGGGAACAAAGTCAACATTTTGGGGGTCAAAATAGTAATTTTTAGCACGTAAATATTTTTTTCATTGGTTTTGAAGTTTTAAATGTACATTTTTGTATTTTTATACATATTTCTAAAATTTTGTGATTTTTCGAGTTCAACTATTATTTTTTTCTATATTTTCCAGCACATGGACAAAATAGTCATTTCGCCACGTGAACACCATTTTCACCCATTTTTTGTCATAAATTTATTTTTCAGGTTTTTAAGTGTGTTTCTAAATTTTTTTGATTTTTTCGAAAACAATTGCTATTTTTCTGTAAATATTGCATTCAGGGGCAAAATCGTCATTTCACATTCCAAACGTATTTTTCACCAATTTTTAAATCCTCAATTCATTTTCTAGGATTTTAAGCTGATTTTTTATTTTTGGTAATTTTGTGAGGTCAATAGCCATTTTTTCGTATATTTTGACAGTACTGGGGCAAAATAGTCATTTCACCTCCTAAATATTCTTTGCTATTTTTCGATCCCAAATTCATTTTTTGGTCTTTTAAGCATATTTTTAAGTTTTTCTAACTTTTTTCATGGTGAATTGCTATTAATTAATTTATTATTTACATTTTTCTTAATTTTTCTATTTTTTGTGTTTTTGGAAGAAAATATAGATTTTTAATTTTTTGTAGGAGTAAAGTTGTAATTTTGATCGTCAAGGGCGTTTTGGTCTTTTACATATTTCTTGGAAGATAAGTCTTTTGTTATAAATAGTCCATTTTTTGAGATAAAAAGGAAAGAAAAAAAAAAAAGCCTAGAGAGAGTTTTAATTTTTAGTTTTTAGTTTTATCTATTACATCAAGAACATCATAAACACACACCTTTTCCTACATGTATCTTCAAGTTTTCACCAAGAATACCAACTAGATTTTAGTACATCTTCAAGCCTACACTTAGAACACCTAGAATACACACTAGTACATCTTCAAGGCTACATCTAAAACACCTAGAACACACACTAGTACATCTTCAAGCCTACCCCTAGAACATCAAGAACACACACTTCTACTAAACTTCACACACACAATCACCCACACTTCATACACACACAAACACTGCTACACGTTACACACACTGCTCATAAAAAATTTCACACAAATTCACACTCAATACACACATTAGCACAAACACAGACTCACCCACAACACTCACACACATACACACTACACACAATTTTGCACACAGTAACACATACACTCCTGCACACATTCCAGCACACAATTCATGCACTTTCATGCATTAAACACACACAGAGTCACATACCCCAAATACACACACAACACACAGTTCATAATTCACACACATTCACCACAGTCAGCATACACACACATCATATACTCTCACAAACAACCACTAAATAGCCATTTTCAGCCATCATGTTTATCACAACACCACCAGTATGCGGTTAAACAACTCCACCCAGGGCACCATAAACCACCTTAGCTAGCCAGAACCATCCATAACCTCTGTCTCCCCCTTGCCCAAACCTGCAAAGAAAACAACAAAACAGCCCCATGCTCCCCTCACCACCAGAAAATAGTCATAAACCTCAACTAAGTTCTCCCTCCAAATTGCAATCAGCATCTACTCCACCCTTTCCTAACAAGATCATCAGCAATAAACCAATATCACCACTACCCATCAAACCGCAGCAAAACCAGCCTAGAAACTAGCTCCCAAAGCTCCATATCATCCCCCAAAAAACCTGCAACCAAGCTTCAAAACCCTCCCATTCACCTGCAAAGAAAAAACAACAAAACAAAGCCCCAACACTCACCACCACCATTCAGTTTCACAAATTATCTCCAATGACACCCCATAGACAACAGGTTCTCCACAAACTCAACCATCCCTGCCCAACATTCTCATCTCAATTCCACCAAAAACAAAACACAGAACCACCTGCAACCTACAAGTCGAAGCCTTATGCCACCAATCCCAGCCGTCCAAATTAGCCCTTTACTAACCCGCCTCCGACCTCAACCACCATCATCTCTGCTTGACAACAATCACCAACTTCCCACCACCATATGCTAACACAAACAACATAAACCACCTGTTACCACTCCATCAGCCCAAAAGATGCCCAATTATCTGCATCACCAATAATTAAACCAAAACCACGTCTCCAAACCACGCCCACAACTCTCACAAATCAGTCTTCAGTCAACCGAAACCACCCAACCATCAGCACAAATCCCACCAACCCCATCTCATCACCACAGTCAACCTATTTAGTACTACCATACCAGCCACCTTGTTCAAAACACCAAGAACCATCAAACAATCCATAATCACAACACACGACCTTTGCCCACGCATCTCCACCACACTAGTGCTCGCATCAATTAGTCGCTACTAGTAGCAGCAGGGCCAATTCCACTGTTACTCACCATCAAGCCACTGTCGAATCTCCTCTTGAATCCAGGTTGGATTTCTTTCTTTACTCTTTCATTTTATCTAGCTAATTCCTAATGGGTGTAGGGATGTTTTGATTTGATTATTGGTTTGGGGAATTGGGATTTGAGGAAGATGAAAGTTGAAGTAAAGAAAGAAAGAAAAGAAGAGAAGACGAGTGAGAGAGAGTGAGAGAAACTGAGAAAGAGTGAAATGGAAAAAAGAAGAGACATAGGGGAGAGAAGGAGAAGAAAATGGAAAGCCAGAAGAATGGAAAGAAGAACTGGAAAAAGGGAGAAGAGAGAACCGGAGAAAGAGAGAAGGGAGAAAGGAAAATAGAGAAAATCAGAGGGGAGGGAGAGAGAAAAGAGGTTTTGAACCAAGAGAGAACGGAATAGAGAGAACAGAGGGGGAGGGGATGAAACTGAACGAGAAGAAAAGTAGAAGAAGATGAGAGAAAATGAGAGAGCGAAGAGAGAAAACGGATACCAGAAGAAAGAGGGAAAGCGAGGAAAGAAAGAACAGAAAGAATAAGAAAAAGAGAAATCGAAGGGGAAAATGGAGGGCAAACAGGGGAAAGAGAGAGAGAGAGGAAGATGAGATAAACCTGGGAATTGAGGATTTGTTTTTCTAAGCTTTTAATTATTTGGGTAATCTTTGTTTAGTTACATTTTTTTTCTTCTTTCTTTTCTTGGTTTGATCTATTTTAGTTTTAATTTGGTAAACTAACCTTGTTAATTAAGTTAATTTAATTAATCTGTTTAGTTTGAATTTAGTTTGACATTAACGATTTGTTTGGGTACTTTATTATAAACATGGATATTTATACCCCAGAGTTTGATTGTTTTCACAATGCCCCTTGAGTTCCTTTTGTTTTATGCAGTTAAGTCTTCATTAAATTACAGATTGACCCCCTTTATGTTTAATTTCAATCAATTGAATTTGAATTAATTGCAACTTGGTTTTTCAATTTGCGTGAATTAGTGCTTTATTCCCTGTTTTGCTTTAATTTGCACATTTGTCCCTTAGATTTGTATAAATTTTTAATTTTACCCCTCGATTAGTTAGAATTTTCAATTTTACATTTTGGCCCCTATATCTGCTTGAATTTTTTTGTTTTACAATTTACCCCCTTAATTTAATAGAATCTGCATTTTTACCTCAATTTGTTAGAATTCTATATTTTTTATGCTTTATTATTTTAAATAGTGGTACCTTGACTTGTTTGTTCATTTTGTTTAGTATTTGTACCGGGTCTTCAAAGAGGTATTCCTATTTCTTATTAATCTCTCTTTATGTGCCCCAATGTGCCTTTATGTGATTTTTATGCATTTTCTTCATATATTTCTTATTTTACATGCTTTTTGCATATTTATTTATTTTATGTTATTTAATTTTGAATTTTATTATTTCGGCAAAAATATAATATTTTTGTATTTAGCTAGTCAATGTAATAGCTAGACAATATTTCTCATATTTTTAGGAAAAAATTTGTATTTAAATAGTAAGTGTAATAGATAAGTCGTTTTCACTTTTTTTCCTTAAAATTGTAGCTAATCCCCCTGGTGTAACAGTTAGGGATTATGTGCTCGTGTTCTTATACGTTTTACTGCTTTCCTTAGGATTTTGCATATAAAATAGTATGTTTACATGCTACATGCTCCTACGTGCCCTTATATATCTTTATATGTTTATCTGCTTTCGATTCATGCTTTATCATTTTGATTAATGTTTTATTAGTTCATTAATATTCCGTTGCCACACTAGTCCAACGCTAGTTGTAGTTTTATCCCTTTCCCGCTAGTCCAACGCTAGTAGGAAATTTTTAGAAAGGGCTAGTCCAACGTTAGACACTTCGATCATTCTAGTCATAGTTTCACACCTCGTGTGTATTTCATATCATTTCACGCACTATTTTTTTAGGAAATTTTCATCTTTGCATGATTTTTTCATAGATATCTTATTATTATTATTATCTATTTTTAACATTTGACAATGCATGACATTTAGGTTGCATTTCATTTAGAAATTAGGCCATTTGTGTAATCTGACTAGAAATAGTCATCTAATCACGTGGGAAGCAGTGGGTTGACAGGTTGTTCCCCCCTCTGTGAGTAGAAAAATATTAGTCACTAGTTATTAGTCCTCCGTACCCATTATGTTGCATACCCACTCTCTTTTTTTTTTTTTTTTGCCAAGAAGCAACATAAACTAACCTACCAAGTTTGATTAATAAACACTAACAGTCATGGGGAAAGCACTCACCTAAGCACACCCCACGAATCAATCCAAAAGGCAATTGCTGACTTAAACCATGGAACTTAAGTGTAGGGACACTACCACACAAGTTTTCGATGTGGGATGAATTACTCATCTTTTATTGTTAGCACACATTTATCTCACCAAGATGGCTTTTTTATTTTGCCAAGAAGCAACATAAACTAACCTACCAAGTTAGATTAATAAACACTAATAGTCACGGGAAAAACACTCACCTAAGCACACCCCACAAATCAATCCGAAAAGCAATTGCTGACTTAAGGATTAACCCATGGAACTTAAGTGCAGGGACACTACCACACAAGTTTTTGATGTGGGATGAACTTAAGTGCATACCCACTCTCTTTGATCACTTATTACTTATATTACTATTTTCCTTTTCTTTTGCATTCACACTCATGACCCCCTCGAGACCTCACTTTGGGTTTTGCAATTAATGCGATATTCTCAATCAAGCCTCAATGGGACATTTTGACCCTTCCGATATTCACATTAGTTTTAGGATTTGCATTCATATAGACAAATCTAAACGCAATAGAATTTAAGGTTAACTTAGGAAATTTTGATTAAGTCTCGCAACTAGCCTCGGCTAGATAGAAAGGGTGCCTTAGGCACAAGCCTTTGCCTTCCCTTTCTTCAAATATGACTCTCGGACCTTTTTTCTCTTATTTTTTCGTAGACTGGAGTCGAAAAAGGGTTTTTAAATATTTTCCTAAATATTTTATTTTTGTTTTGTTTTGTTAAACAAATTTTTGGCTGACTTGGTACACCCTAACTCAATACCAACTGACGACTCCATTTCTTTAACATAAAACCCTTTTTCAAAATTAGTTGGCCAAAACTGTCGTACTTTTAGTCCCAGCCTTATTTTCTTTTAAAATACCATTTTTTCTAAATAGCACTTTTTCAATAAAAACCCAATTTTTCTAACACACGCACAGTTTTTCCAAAAACCTTTCTTTTCGGAAGTCTTTCGAGGCGCGACAATCAACTACCCCACCGTGCTTATCGATTTGGGATGCAACAGATTTTGGCGACTCCACTGGGGATCACTAGTGAGTCCGAGCACTTGGATTAATCATTTTTTCCTTCTTTAACCCTTTTATTCCATCACGTTTGGATGTTAGGATTGCATTTTTGTTTTTTAGGTTTTAGGGTTTATTTTTGCATTTCACACACTTCGTCTCTCGTCCATCTATGTGATGTATAGTTTTATATCTTTGTTATTCGACTGCGCTTGCATTTGAGGAAGGGGTTAGTCATCCTTAGAGCCCACGCTTGTTAGCATTACATTTCCTCCTCTCATATGGAGCACTCCATACATGCATTCAATATTTTTTAACCCTTTTTCTCTTTTTGGTGGTTGACACCCACCCATCCCTATTTAGGAGTAGGATTGATCTACTTGGACATATGATCGTGGCACGATGTGCACGTGACCTTGTTTAAGAGATCACCCAAACTCTCGGTTTAAGTCCATAAGTCTAGAGTTTCAAGACTTTAAGAATAGATCCACTCAGACACGTGGCTGGGGTGCGATGTGCACGTAGCAATGTCCAGGAGATCACTCAAGCCAGCGACGAAGGGTTTTGGGATTGATGACCCTTACCCTTAGGTCTGAAGGCTTGGGAACCGACAACCTAATCGAGTCTAGATGCATTAGTGAGCCCAACCTCATGCATCAATGTAGAATAACCTAGGGTAGAGTCAGCCTTACCCTATCAGGTACACCAAGCACGAGAGAAGGGAATTCACCCCCTTTACTTTTTCTGTTGCACTGTTTACACTGTTATTCGCTTTGTCAATGTGTTATGTGATATTGGTTAAATAAACTAACACACTATATTTCATTCTTTGATTGCATTCACAACCATAGAATAAAGAGCTCTTACATGGTGCTCTCGTAGGAAACCTGTGACAGCCCTACCTTACCCAGAGGCGCACCAAAGGGCTTAGCGGACTGCCTGCCTAGCTCTCGCCAGGTCTCGATTCACACACTCACGCAAACGTCGGAGCGTAATTAACTTAAAATAAAATAAACTAAAATAAAATGGAATAAATAAAATACACTCATTTTGTTCAACATAAAGTACAATTCACATCAAAAGTTTACGTGTCATAATATACATGATTTTTTTTTCACAAAGATAGCCTAATACAGTTTGGCTATTACAATAACGAAGACATATAGCATACTCAAAATCAGTCGGTCCAGCTTTAATTTTTCAGGAAACCTGAGTAAGGAAAACAAATAAAATGGAATGAGCTATAATAGCCCAGTGAGTATCGGAGTCATGCAATCATACCACAAGTCTATTATTTTATTGAACAAAATAATTGACAATTTAAGTAGACAAGTTATGAACATTTCAATTAACAAATAGTCAATGGCGGATACGGGGCTCATCTACGGAAGCAAGCTTAACCGCAGGAAGAGCATGCACTGACCATGAAATCACGATGTTAGGACTGAGATAATAGCTCAAGTCTGTATCAAGAGTCATGCCATTATTGTCAAGCAAGCAAGCAAGAACCCTAACCACCGTTCACCTTATAACTTCCGTACAGGCTACCACATCCAGGGAGATATTCTCAACCCTGGAGGGCCAACAAACAAGCAGGTTCAATCCGGAGTTGGCCTCTTTGAGGATTCACAACTCAAAAGGGAAAGAACATCAAACCCTAAAACACCCAACACCTTATATCCTCCCACGTGCAGCCGGGTTGACCATCCGTGAAATAACGATGAAGTTAGTCACGGACGTCTCAAGCACAAGTAAAACATTGGGTAATGAAAGCAGGTAACACGTTGCGGAATAGATGCGATAAAGTACACATCTTTCCTCAAGTAGCACATTTAATCACATAGCGATTGCAGTCATGGCATAATATTTACAAAATGGAAATAGCACATTACATGCATCATGCACACATAAAGACACTCACCTGGAATGCCTAAGAAAATATCTCGTAAAATGGTCGTGATGCATTTTCGGACCCTGAAATTTAAAAGAAATAATAACATAAAAACTCAATTAAAACCCTAGTAAATTTAGTAAGAAAAAGTCAAGAAAATACCCCACCTACTTCTAGGGTTTTGGTTTTAGGGTTTCTAGGGTTTAGGGTTTACTTATTCTAAGAAAGTCTAATCTATCACTAGATCATTTCTAAAAATTTCTACACTTCAATTTCCTTCAATTGAACCTATTCTAGGCTTAAAATCTCACTTATCAATTTTTCTTCTTTTAATTCTACCAAAATTTCGGCAGCATTTCCCCTTAAAATCGAACTAACCAAAATTTTTCCCCTGCAAGAAAATTCAACAATCCAATCCATTCAACATGTACCACAACTTCTATGTTCAATTTAAACTCAAATTCAATCAAGATTCCACTCAAATTCAAGATCCCTACTCCAAGAATCATTACCCAAATCTGCACAGGGTTGGTTTTCAGCCAACTTCGTGCCATTTCTAGGGTCAATCCACTAAGAACTATGGAATTGTGATTACATGGTTTGAAAGTACGTTTATAGGGCTACAACTTTCATGGAGATCATCACTTAAAATTCCAACTAGAACAGGTTCAAAATTAGCCCCCAAGTTGGCTCTTCATCAAAACTGTTTACGCAGAACCGAATTTTCAGCCAACTTTGCAAGCTTTCTGAGATTAATACGCAATGAACCACCGTGCAAACTATATACCGTTTGAAAGCCCTATGAATCTAGTTTCTAAAACAACAAGAATCATTCGAATCCAAGCTATCTACACCAAGTTATGAAAGTTTTACTAAAACTGGTCTAGCATGACTGTTTTAAGTATTTTTCAGTTCAACCTTAAATCTTCAAGTACTACTATCAAATTCTTAGTATAAAACTTGAACAAAACTAAATAAAACTTGAAAGTAATTGCAAAATTTCATAGTACATACCTTAAACAAGCTTAGAACCTTGCTTAGCAAGAAGAAAACCTCACTTTCTATGGTGGATTTAACCAAACTTAAGAGAGAGAAGTCCAAGAAGTTGAGAGCAAAAATGAGAGAAGAAGGAGAAGATGATGGCCGGCCAAGAGAGCAAGAAAGAAGAAAGAAATAGTCTAGGAAAATTGGAAAAGAAATGAAGAAAAGGTGGAAAAATGGTTGACCAATAGAAATCCCACAAGAGTAAAGCAAAAAGTGAGATTTTAATGCAAGTGTGGTAACTTGGTTTAATTTGATTGGTTGAAATTATTAACTCTTATCACTTAATATAAACAATAATAAGACATAAATTATTAAAACAAAAATAGAGTAAATTAGGGAGAGAGAGAAACCGGCCCTAAGGGGAAAGAAAAAGAAAAAGAATTTTCGGCCAAAAAGAAAAAAAAAAGAAAGAGAAAAAATTTCGGGTAAGGGAAAAGAAAATAAAGCAAGAAAATAAGTGAAATTTTTGAGTAAAATTGAGCTAAAATTCAAGTAGTAAAAAGGCTAGATAATAATAGAATAAGCTAAGCAAAATTTAAACTCTAATATAAATTAAATGGTCAAGTAAAATTATTCTAAATGTAGTGCTTAAATGTCCTTGCTTAATAATGAAAATCTTAGTTAATTAACCTAATTAACTCAAGAAATCTCCCGGCTAATAAATCAAGGATTAACACTTAACCCTAAATAAGAAAAAAAATGTCTCTTGTATGTGCATTTTCTAGGGCGCTACAAAACCAACCCATTATTGGCATGTTTAAAATTTTGTCTTACCATTAATTTCTTCAAAAAGATGGAAATGAGATTTTAATAAAATTTTAGAAATTGCATTTTTGTTGTAAGCAAGGCACCCCAAGGGTCCAATCATTATAAATTTTGTAAAATCTTGAGAATTTGATTTTTCAACTTGTACCTTTTCAAATAAGAGTTGTAATTTTCAGACCTTTATCAAAATTTATTATTCTTTGTCGTACCTGTCAGTTTTGTTCGAATCAATTCTTCTCAAAGTCAATAAATGCACCCAAGTGGTCAAACTTTTGTACAATTTGCATTTATCCCTTTTTCAAAGAAATTATGTGTCATTTTTGCTTTATCTCCCACCCTCCATCCCACACCGCACAAAAGGGATTTTAATACATGTTTCATTCTATTTAAGAACCTGTCATTTTTTACTTATGGAACCCTAAACGGTGTTGTAATTTTTGGCTTTCTTTTAGTGTTGTATCTTCTAGCCTTATGGAGGTTTGATTTTTTCAAATCAAATAAATTAAGTTAATAATTTTTTTTGTATAGTTCGTGTTCCATCTTTCTCAAAGAAAGTTTGCATCATTGTCGGATTAAAATCTTTAGGACTTTTTTCAAATTTTACATTTTTGCATAATTTAATCTGCTTTGATAAACTGTCATCATGCATCAACCCTGGAGGGAATGCCATTTCAGGAATCCCATTATAGGAAAGCTGTCCTCTTGTCTTGGGTATATAACCCTAAAAGATGTGCATGTTTATATTTTCGATAAATCCTGGCGGGTGAAACCCTAGGTAAGGTAATATGAGCAGAATGGAGGCATTTCTTCCCGACGGATATGGCCCATCTTCGTTTAAAAGGGGGATCTCACCCTAAGAGATTGCATTTCATGATAGGCCTACCCTTGGCGCAATAAGGTCTCCCCTATAGGACATGCATCCCTTTTTGTTTTTACTTATACTAATTTTGATTTTTTCATTTTTACATGTTCCTAACGGAAGTAGCAAATTGGAAAAGACATCTAATAAATACTCAATTTTTGCATCCAAGTATTTCTTTTAAATCTTAGTTTTACTTAAGTGAAATGCCACACACTCGATATCTACAATTTCATAAAAACACGAGTGCTCTTTTCAAACCATTTGAAAGACCATGGAAAATTAGTTTAGAATCGATAGTGCTGAGGGTCTAGATATATGAGTTTGACTTGGATGATCAGTGTGATAGATGAAATTGTATTTCATAGCTAGATAACTGTTCATTATTAGGTACAATAAGAATAGTAATAATTTGAATGCTAACAACTGCACTCCTTCTGTAAATTTAAGATTGCCTTGTATTCAAAGCTTTTTCTCAGATGAAGTGTCAAACAAGCTACTTTCTCAAATTTGTTTGTGACATTTGATTTTCCTTCATGTCTTGTATTCAGCTTTTGAAAAACTTTCTTCAAATCTTTTGTTGGGTTGAGCAAATAATTCGTTGATGAGACCTCGAAATAAATCACATTGTTGCTCTCTCAAAACATAATGCTAGGTTTGTGTAATTGTAAACTTTCTCTTTTGATCAGTCAATGCAAGTTCAAATTGAATGAAAAGAAAAGCATCTTCCTACATGTTTTGGTGAAAAAAATAAATGTCTATGATCTTTGGATGTCGTCTTACTTGAAATTGATGATTGCCACTCTAGTATCTCTCTGATTTTGAAATAATGCAAACTATTAATGAGAACTAGGGTGATACCAAAGAAAAATATGGACTCTGTGTTAAGGATTTTGAATGGTACAAAAATAAATTCAAGTTTAACTCAGAAGCGACAGATGTTATCAACATTGGCACTAAAGCAAAATGGCATATTTGTTGTTCAGATTCTCACTTATTGGGCATTTGAAACTATCAGCCAAAGAGGGTCACAATAAATTATCAAGCAAGTTTAGATGAATGTTTGGAAAATTCAAGCACAACAAAAGGAACAAACGTGCAAAGGATACGACTTCAAACCAGTTCAGAAGGGGAGTTTATTGTTTCATCTTCTCAATCTTTATCTGTGGAAAACATTGTATAGAATAATGTGAAAAGTGGGGTAATGTAATATGCTTGTGAGTTACTGCTAGCAAATCATGATTTAATTCCCCTACTGGTTGAAATTACTTTATGTGCTTTGACAAATGCTTTCTCAGATACTAAGAAATGATTATTATTGTGGTTTGGAGTTTTGTTCTTATAGAAAGTATATCTCGTAAAGTGGTTGGAATTATGTCTAAATTTTGTATGTTTGATGAAAATTTCTCTTCTTTACTTAATTTCACACATTAAATGATGATTATGATGAGTTAGTGCAATAATGTAATTTGTGATGTAAAATCTATTATGAGGGATTTTTATGCGCAGAATAAAAAAATAAAAAAAAGAAGAGGAAGGAAAAGAAGAAGAAAAAATAATGTGGTTTTTCTACTCCAAGTTCTTGTGCTTAATAATCGGATGTCTTCATCCAAAAATTTTCAACTTTCGCATAAAAAGAACTTGAATTATGAGTAATGCATTGCAAATTTGAGTGAGTAAATTGTTGAGTAACTATGGGTCTTCATTTAACAATATCGATTCTTGCTTAAAAAGGCAATTGTACTTCTCAAATACAGTTTTTGTTAGTGTATGCCCTAAAACCAAATTGGTTTTTGGGATTTTTATATTACATTTATTTCGTGTTATACTTATATATGTGGCATTTTCTTTGTCATTTAATACTTGTTATTTATATATTACTTGTTTATTTGATAAAGTCCATAGAATATTATCTGTGTATAAGATATTGTAAGAGTTACGATAATGAGACTCTTATTACACATTAAGTTATATTCTTAAAAATCCCTAGTCGTGGTATTAATGAGATTGGACATCATTAATATGGGAAGACTAGCACATACTTTGCCTCTACTTATGGTAAGTAGTAGTTGATCTCGTCAACTATGGTGCATGTGGCACCTAAGCTGGTATGTGTATGCTTGTTAGAGAAAAAGTTCATTGGATTGATCCGCCAAGAGTTACTATTCATAGTGCTAATGAATTATACTCTTAATGGCAATGGTGTAAGTGATCCTTAGACTTGAGATTACCATGGTATCTTGAGTGTGGATTGCTATGCTTCGACTCTATTGCTCGGTGCTCATAAAAAAGTAGCCCATGCAGTAGAGATAGGGTATAGTATAAAGCATGAAAGGATAGTGAGTAATCGATATAGGATTCACCACTCCTTATTATAGGAGAGTATATCCCGGATTGGCCACTTGTTGAAATATGACTAGAAGAATCTTTTGCGCAAAAGTGAAAGTATGACTTGAAATAGTTTCAAGGTTATACTTTTATGGAAAGTTATATTTTGGGAACAAGAAATCATTAATTAGTCATTCAAAGAGTGCACACTACACTCTGAGACTAATTGGAATATAGTGTGGTGAAAGGATATTAATTACACGGTAACATTGTCATTGATAGGTGTAGTCTACCATATGACTTTCCTATTCACTTGGGTGGTCATGATGCATTGCTAGACGCCACTCATGATCTATAAATGTATATTAATTAATTAGTGAATTAATGATAAATTAAAGTATTTAATTTATCTAGCTCTTAATTAATTAATTAATGAGTTATAATTTGTACTTATTGCCAACGTGAATGGAACCTAATGGGTCACACACAATACAGAACATGGCCTTTGGGTTAAATTGTTGTT
Organism: Mitragyna speciosa; assembly: GCA_024721245.1. Classification (NCBI taxonomy): domain Eukaryota; kingdom Viridiplantae; phylum Streptophyta; class Magnoliopsida; order Gentianales; family Rubiaceae; genus Mitragyna; species Mitragyna speciosa. Next base: position 35,417 of record JAMWEH010000248.1, read on the forward strand.
AAGGATAAGTATAATGATACTTATGGGGTTAATTTATGTGATAACTTAACTTAAAGGACTTAATTATAAATATTCTAAGTCCTTGATGGAAATTAGTTTCCTAAAAGGAATTAAGAAGCTATTTGGTTTCCTTTTGGAATAGGTTTCCTATAGGAATAGGATTAGCTTTAAGGTAAGCTTCCTAAACCTTCTTGTTTCCAATTGCTCTTCTTTCCTTAAATACTAGGATACTACATCTATAAATAAGTCCATACCTTGACTCTTGAATGATTGATGAAACACATAATTTTAAAAGAGAGAAAATTGAGAGAAGGTGGCATCTTTCTCTACAATAAAAATGCCACAAACCCTCTTCCCTAATAGTTTAGGGTTTTCATCTTCTTCCTCTTTCTTCTTCTTGTGTTCTTCATAATCATTCAAGGGAGCTAGCACTCAAAAGGCAAGGCAAGCAAGCCCAAAGGTTTCTAAAGATTGTGTTCGTGTGGATACCGTTGGAGGCTCAACACTTGGAGGGCTTTTCATGGTAGAACGACACTTTCATCGAATAGGATCTAGCCCTTTGAAGCATAGAAACCTTCTATGCTTGAGGTATTTGTGCTAAACACCTTTTAATCGTATAGATTACATCAAAGAGATCCATGGCTAAGGTAATAAATTTTTAAATTTTCCGTTGCATTATTCCCCTTATTACCTCACAGTTTTTGCTACTTGCTTATAGATTGAGGTGTTGAGTAACCGGTAACCTTCATAACCAATGTCGATTTTCACATCAAAAGACATTCTCGTATCTTGAGTGATTAGTTTGATATTACAAATATCCCTCAAGTGAAAAATGAAATTGATCATAGACATGAGATGCTCTTTGATTGATCAAATTTACTTGTGAAATTCGGTAAGGCAAAGAAATTTAGTTGAACTTGCTTAATTGTGATATGATTCCTTCCCATTTGCTTGATAGTACGAGTATTAAAGATAAGACAATAAATTATATAATGGATATTTACTTGGTCTCGAGAAAGTACATATTAGAATGCACATGTGTAATTTCAATGCTTGAATCATTAATTGATCTCGCATTTTCCAAACAATTCAAGGACAAGTGATGATTTAAGTGTGGAGAAGTTGAGGTTGACAAATGTCAAATCATATGTTTTGGTATATTTATCTTAGTGAGAAGTTGACTAAATTTGATCAGATTTTTCCCTCAAAATTTTGAATTTTGAGGTAGAAATAATTTTGATCATATTGACAAACAAGGTTTTTTTGAAAATTTTGCAGGATCATAACATTTGAACAAATTGGATGAATTGGAACACGGTCTCTCCCATCCAAAAAGAAAAAGCAGAAGCAATACCGTGTTTGAGCAGGAATGAATGTCTGTTTTAATGAGAATAGGAAAGACTATCTCAAGTTTGGATACTGCCATTCATTTCATTTCTTCCTCTAAAGTTG
>JAMWEH010000186.1:0-27753 GCA_024721245.1 Mitragyna speciosa
GGAAAGAAGGGAATTAAGATGTTAGTGAAAATTTGGTAAGGCAGAAAGAGGGAAATCAAAAGATTTTTCTCACAACTGATTCATTATTTTAAAAAAAAGTACTAATACATAATATAATTAGTTTAAATTTTTGTGACTTTTTATAAGATAGAGAAATTTTTTATGACACGAAAAATTAATTTAATTTAAAATTTTTATTTTCAAAAAATTTAAAAATTTTATATTTTGAAAGTTTTACCAGCACGATGTATATATTTGTATGTATATGTATGTATGTATATTTATACACACAAAGATGTACACATACATGCACATACACACGTACATACGTACGTACCTACACACACACACACATATACATGCGTATGTAAGTATATGTATATGTATATATATGTATATTTATATAGATATATACATGTATACATATATATACGTATGTGAGAGAGTGTGTGTATACATAGATATGTATATGTATGTAAACACACACACACACATATGCATGTGAGTGTGTGTATGTATATGTATATATGTACATACATATATATGTATTACATATGTATTGATGCGCGCATGGTTGCGTTGCCAAGAAAGTCTTGGATTTCAAGTATGCAACTCGTTGAACTCAAGACCTCGTTTGATTCGTGAACCAAGGAACCCTTGACGTGGAGTTGTTTTGCCTTGAATTCTTCCCTTGAAGATGAGCACGCCTAAGAACAACTAGAATTAGATCAAGTTGAGCGAGTTCAATCGTCTAACCTAATTAACTCTAAGACTTGATCAAAAACTCAAGAAAAACTCTAAGCGAAGTTGGTGGTCGCCACAAGCGAACTTGATAAGACCAAGAGTAGTTCTTAATCGACAAAGAACTAAGAAAATTCTCACAATAGAGAAAACACACGATTTTTTTGAATAATTCTTGTTAAAATTCGTAACTAATAAGAGGCTTATAAATTGGCTTACATAGAACATTCTAGACTTGAAGATTTAAGCAACTTCTAAGTCTATACCTAAACTAATGATAATACTTAACTAAAAACACAAATATAGAAGAATTCTAATAAGTTAAACTAACTAAAAACATAAAAGCTATAAAAATTCGTCCAAAAATAGTTCATGGGCTGGACAACCTTCATTAAGCTCCATTGAGCCTCCATTTAGCAATTTCAAGGGCCCTCCAAGCAAGTCCAAGTGACTAGCCCCTTATAAGATTGTTTTTGGACAATTTAGCAATTTCTTTTTGGGCCTTCTGTAGATGAACCTGATCCACAACCAATGCTCCATTTCTTGGCCCAATGTGCTAACATAAACAAGTGAAATTCAAGCTAGCAAACAAACTCAAATCCATGCATAATCTTCAACCGGCAACCATGTGGATCATCTTCCACTAAGAACATGTCTCTCCTAAGCTCACCATGTTCAAGTCCAAGTCTAACCAATTGTGAGTGCTCCTTAGATCACATCAGCATAGTGACAACATTTTTTTAGGTCGCCACAAAGCTAGTTTCTCGGCACACTACTCCTTGTGCCCCACGCCATTTTGTGATGACTAACTGCAAGTTGTCACTAATGACGAGTACATATGAGGCCACTTTTGACGACATCAAAAGTAATCACTGAAGTATGTCGACTGTGACAAAATTTTTTGTTGTCATTGAGAATGTTGTCACAAAAAGCCATTTATCTTGTAGTGGATGATTTTTTTTTTGGCAAATTTGGCGGAAATGATCTCCCTCCTCTTTTCCTGCTATTTTTGTTTATGTCTTGTGCATTTGTTTGTTAATCTTGTACTGTGTGATTGTGCCTGTGTTTGTGTGTGTGTGTGTTGTATGTGTGCTTTTATGTTCAGGTGTAGAGTGTGCAGTGAGGCTTGTGTAATATGTGCAACTGAGAAATAGTGAAGTTGGTGAGGATTTTGATGGTGTGAGGTGGTTGATGGTGCACTCTGGTGATGGATTATTGATGAAGCTATTGAAGGCTTAGTTGGATGTTGTGATGGTAAAACAAGTGACTGTTTCAGCTACTAAGTTTTTGTGTGAAGTTGCTTCTTTACTTTAGTGAATAGGTAATCGATACTGCTGCAAGAGAGAGAGAGATAGTGAGAGAGAGAGAGAGAGAGAGAGAGGTGAGAGATAGACAGATTGATGAATGAATGGATGAATGGATGGATGGATGGATTGATAGAAATATTTCAGTGAATAAAGTGTAGTAAATGAGTGAAAAATGTGAGAGAGTCTGTGCATGGTTGTGTGCTTATATTTAGGTGAACATGTGTGTAGACTGATGATAGTGCTTGAAGATAGTTGATGCAGTTGTGGAAGTTGACTGCTTCTAGTTATCAATATTTATGCTGGTTCTGCGTAGAGTGTGCAAGTTGGAAGCTAATGATTTTTTATGGTATAGGCATTAGCAGTTGTAGGAGTTTGTGTGGTGGAGAAGGTGGTAGGCTATGAAGGGTTAAGGGTAATGCAACAACAACATATCACAACTCAAAAGTTGTCAAATGTGTTAGAAATCTAGTAATCACTTTTTTCTTTTGTTCTTTGGGTAATCAAAAAAATATACAACAAAGAAAAATGAAATTTCTCTTCCTTTTTCTTTTATTTTGTTTTACAATTGGAAGACAAAACACCCAAATTTAATATTGGTGATGCTTAAAATAAAGTCAATAAATCTAGCCTGCAAAATAAATTTTAGAATTGATCCAAACTAATGTACTTGGAATTATGTGATACTTAGATTATAAAAACTCTCATAAAATTCCCCCCATTATAGGTTAAAAAATAAATAAAAGTGGGCATTACAAAAAATATGAATATAAACTAAATAAAATTTGCTATAATGTGGTGTATGAGATTCAAAAAAACACACTCAAAATTGAAAATAAAATTGGCCCAGTATGTGGTATTAAAAATAAAATATTGATCCTTCTCATTTTTTTCGCCCTAGTAGGGTGTGATCATCAAAATGGGTTCGACAAACAAAATTTCCTTTGAAGGCTCGAAAGAGTAAGCAGGGAATTTTTATTGTGTTTGGATTGCAAAATGATATCATACTCATCTTCCCATCATCTTGTGGAAATAATTGGATTAAAAAAACTTTATGTTAATATTGTGAAAATTTAAATGTTGAATTTGATGCATTCATGAGATAAAAGTTTCTGAATTTGTCTTTTTTTTTTGTCATGTAAAACAATCAATTTTCTGACATTACAATTGGCAAGATCTCATTTGTAGCCTTCATATGAAATGAGGATTAGCTTGTTATCGTAGAAGGCTGACATTCTCAAAGATTATCGCACAATATCTCTTTATTTGTGTTGGATATCATTAAGAGTCTCAAAGATTACACTCAATATGGGCTTTTTTTTTTGTTTGAGGTAAAGGTATTTGTCAACAAAATTATTCAAATTGCCAAAGTTGGCACATTCATCCTGCTTTAGAGAATAAAAAAAATGAAAGGTAAGTTAAATTTTTTTTTTATAATTTTTGGATCAGGATAACGTGATACTTCTAAGCTATTTGAGACACAGATGGAAAAGTTGCACTTTCAACTGAAGGAGATGGTTCAAATTTTTTATGTTTTTTTGGGTAAAAATTCCAATTGAAACATCTAAATTTAAATTTTTTATAAAACAAATGAAATGTAAAACATATGAATTGCGAAGGATTGGCCTAGCATGATCTCATTCTTGTGGGTAGAGTACTGTACTATACTTGTAGCCCTTGTTTGAAAATAGGTGTGTTTTATGAGGTCTAAGAAATTATTGAAATGAAGAGGGAAATTTGGTTTCACTCATTGTCTTGGACTGTTTAATTGACCCATTTGAGGGTCTCAATCTGGATAACTAGGTTATGAACCTTATACGATTACATTCTAGTCATTTTTTATCTGTTCAACATTATTATTCACTTAACATAATTTAGTTTTAAATTTTAATATCCACGTGCCAAGATAATTACCAATTATTTAAATTGTTAAAAATGTGATTCATATTGATCCATAACCTAATTTTGTTATTTTTTATCAAATTGGTTAAACTGCGATTTGTCTTGGAGGGATTGGGTTGCTACCTTAGTTCGTACTCTGCTCTTTTAAATACTTGATAAAATTTAAACCTAGTATTGCAGTATTCAATATGATATCCCCACGGTTTATGTATGATGACAATTTATAAATTAGAAAAAAAAATCCATAAATTAAACATTACTTACAAAAGGACAAAAAAATTGAAAGGGTGTTTGGTTTAGGGGAATCAAGGAGGGGATATGATACCCATTGTTGATATTTGTAAAACAACTATTACTATCATTCAATGAGAATAAAAGTGATTAATTGGGATATTAATGATTCCCGCTAACATACTATTCTATCAAATCCATTAACCCTTTTGATTAAGGGCAACAACACACCCTCTAAGATAACAAACATCTTTTGAGCCCCCTTCAATATACTATCTCTCTCTCTCTCTCTCTCTCTCTCTCTCTCTCTCTCTGTGCGCTCTATCTTTTGATTTTGAATATTCTTGATTAATTAAATTTTGTAAATGCTGTTTAGAAATTTTGTTACTGGGGAAATTTTAAGGAGTAAAAGAGAATGTATTTAAGGGAGTTATATTAACTTTTTATAAATATTTGAACTAAAAATTAAAATATATGATACTCTATATTAATGCAATAAAAATGACTTTTTTTAAGGTCATCATTTGCATAAAATTCAAAATAGAGCATGGCTATTTTTAAATTGAAGAAGTCTTTTTTGAAATTTTCTTTAAAAAGATACAAAATTAGAAATTTGAAAAAATATGTATATCATAAATAAAAGATTTAAAAATTTAAAAATTTACTTGAAAATCATTCCACTAAACCAAATAAATAGTTTTATAATGATACCCATTCTATTATTAAACCAAACATGTTAGGAGAAATCGTCAAAATCTATACTCATAGTAGAGTTAATTATACCTATAGTGATAGTAATTGAGGAATGTGAACCAAATGCTTCCTGAATTAATTTGACATGTAATTTTATAAAGTACAACTCAAAATCCCTATGTTTAATGAAAGCACATCATTTAAAAGAAAATAATTTAATAAAATATGAAAAAAATGAGACTACATAAAGCTAGAACATTAAAATATAAACTACACAAAATAAGACAATTCCCTCCCCCAGGTCCCTAATGCATACTTAAGAAGGGTCACAACAATGCTCTAACCTATGGGATTAAACTATATAGAATATCATATTAAACTCACCAACGTATCTAGACTTGATAAAATTTTGGCTTTCGAACCTCCAGACTTAAAGGGCACAAAAATTAATTCCAACTGTCCTATATTGGTAGTTTGAGTGATTTCCAAGGTACACACACACGCTTTATATGCACTACACTGCATCTTTTGGCAGATCAGTTCTAATCTTAAAAGTCATTGGAATGGCACCTACAAAAGGGATTTTATGTATACACATGCAATGTTATGAGGTGTTTTCTTAAAGTGGAGTAATTAAATTATAAAAACTAAAAAAATTTACTACTAATGTTTATACAATAAACAAATAAGGAACCAAAATATGAAAATGCTAAAATTAAACAAATAGATATGCAAATAGCATACAAAATAGCAAAAACCAACACATGGAGGCATTAAGAATAAGATATTAAAATTAAAAAAAATTCGAACTCTTTCTATCTCGAGTTGAGTTGCCATGTTGTCATGCCTCTATTTGTATTAAAAATAAAATAACATAAATCTTAGTTGATTTGAATTAAAAGTAACGTTTCGTTTGAATGGGTTTTTTGGTGCTTCTTTAAAAATATTTATGTAGCAATTTTGGTGATTCTTCTAAGTACATGTATGTGTTAAGTAAAAAGGCGATTGAAAAAGGTGTGTAAAGTTGTTCAAAAACATGTTTTTCAAAGAAAAAATTTACCAAAAAAATAATTTTTTGAAAAGCAAACAAATTTTTAGTACTTTTGTGGAATTTTAAGAAAATAAATTAATAACTAGTTGTCAAGTACAACAACAACAACAATAATAATTTTTTTTTGAGTTTTGAATAAAACAACTACAATAAGAAGATAAAACTAAAAATGGGCATAAAATAAGGACTAAAAAATGACATGGTTTTTGGACCCCATAATAAATCTTGAAAGTAGTTTTTTTTTTTTTAAAGATTAAGAGTCATAACTCCATATTAGATTTTAGATTAGAGAATTACTTGGAACTGTTCTCTCAACTTTTCTCTCAACTTTCTTTCCTGGTTTTGTGAGTTTTCAATTTCAAACTTATCTGTCTGGCCATCTTGGCAAGAAATTGATTGGCTCCATGGAAGTCCTTCAACCTAGGGTTGAAGGGCAATCTTCATCTTCAAACATTAATCGATCCTTTGCTGATGTTCTTGCCACTTCAACTCCTTCGCCCCTAAAGACAAAACCTCTTTCACTTTGCAAAGAAGAACCCGCTGTTGCATTCTTGCAAGATGAAATTCGAAAACTAGCAGTTCCTTTCCATTATGCTTTGGTTGGAAAGTTTTCTCATGGTAGACCCAACATGGACAGTCTTCATAAGGCCTTTGCTGCGATTGGATTTGCTGGATCCTTTTCGCTAGGCTTGCTAGATCATAGACACATTCTTATCAGGTTTAAAAAGGAAGAAGACTTCCACCGATGCTAGATTAAAGGTTTGTGGATGATCCAAGAATTTCCTATGTGCATATTTAAGTGGACTCCTGAATTCAGATTGGACGTGGAATCTTCTCATGCTTCTATTTGGATTTTTTTCGAGTAATTGCCAATTCACTTCTTTGACAAGGTTGCACTGTTTTCTATTGCTTCTGAAATTGGCCTGCCATTAAAGATGGATGCGGCTACAGTGAATCTGTCTCGTTCCAATATAGCAAGAGTTTGTGTAGATATTGATCTGGAAAAAGAACTCCCTCAGAAGATATGGATTGCTGTTGGTGATGGAGGGTTTTGCCAGAAGATAACCTACGAAGATCTACCTTTTTATTTTACCGGTTGTAACAAGCGAGGGCATGAGTCATGTGACGCCCCCAACCAGGGCCTATCCCAAACCCTGATCGGGACGCCTGCCTGGCTCGCGCCAGGTCTCAATCACAAGCAGTCATATGCCAAAAACATACTTAAACATTAAAATTTACATATATCCTCAAAATAGCTACATTGCTTGAGCCATTTAGCTCTCAAATACATCCACCTATTTAACCGTACTATACTAGGAAACCTTTCTCCTGCACACTCTCTTTCCCTTCTCGTGGTTAGATACCTGTAAGGAAAACAAGTTTAACAAGAATGAGCTTAAAGCCCAGTGAGGTCCTTTCTTTTTAAATCTAGTCAAAAATTCTTTAAAGCATATTTGTTTGAAAAGTGGATTTACATATACGGAACTAATATTAAATCAAGTAAACATGTGATCAAAAGGATACGTACGATCAAGTCAAGTACTGTTTAGGACCGAGTCATGTACCGCTCAAAATCATGTCAAGTACTGGTCATGATCGAGTCAAGCTCAAGATCAGATCCAATACCCTCCAAGATCGAGTCCAAAATATACCGCTCAAAGTCCTGTTCAGTACCATTTGAGATTACATGATTGTCACGACAAGTACTGCCCATGGGCGAATCAAGTACGTTGGCCTCCGGCCCTTCACCAATTTATTGCCTCCGGCACTCACCGGTTTGGTAGCTCGAGTTCTACCCAAGTACTTTTCCCATACACCCCCTTGTCCTACAAAACCTCCTTGCAGGTAAGGAAGGTGTTGAGAGACCAAGGTAGCTAGAACTTGGTGACCAGGCCCTGCTGTCGGCTCAGCCAAGACCAACTACTCAAGGTCGGGCCCCAAATCATGCACAAGTATAACATGCACAAGCACACTTTGAATTTAACAAGTACCAGTACTGCCGGTGTGATAAAGTACACAACCGGACTTATATCAAGTATCATTAGCATTCGACAATCACGAACATGCACAAGTACACTTCACAATAGAACAAGTATTTCCCAGTGCGATAAAGTACAAAACTGGGTTCATAGCAAGTACAACTACACTTAACAATTACAAGTACTTCCCAGCGTGATAAAATACACAAGTGGTTCATAGAAAATTCAGGCACAATTAACTAGTATAATATCAAGTCAAGTAATAACAAGTCACACTGTTAAGCTTTTCAACAAGTCACATGATTTTCATAAAAATCGATGACAATAGATAGAAATGATTTTAGGACACTCACCGGTAAGTTTGTTTGCTTGTGGAAATCCTTAAATAATCTTGAGTTCCTCTATCCAAAGACCCTATTAATTAAAGATAAAATAATTGATATTTAGATTAAAATTAAAGAGGAAGATTCACTAAATTTTAGAATTTCTAAGGCAACTCTTAGAGACCAAATGGCATAACTAAAATTTTACTCATCAAAATTTTCCACTTGTAATACTCCTAGAAACTAGACTCAATTTGGAACACTTTTCATTGAGATAACAAGTTTTAATTCCAACCATAACCCAATCAAATTCCCATCACAAAGCAGTCACTCTATTGTCAAGGTCTTGTTTTTCAAGCATTCCAAGCAGCAGTACTCAATTGAGCATAACTTTCAGCACACAGCTTGGATTGATTTGAACTTCATATGTCTAGAAACTAAATTTATGGACTACAACTTTTGTGAAGAAACTAAATTCAAATTCCAACAAGAACAGGTTGAAAATTGAGTCTAAGGCACATTACCAACACTGGTTAAGTAGGTTGGATTTTCAGCCTAGTTTTGTTTAATTCTGTGCTTCATTCACCAAGAATCAGGACTTGAGACTTACATGATTGAAAACTAAATTTCAAGGACTACAACTTTTGTGAAGATCACCAACTCAAATTCCAGAGAGAACAAGTTTAAAATTAGCACCCAAATTAGCTCATCACCAGTCCTGTTTGTGCAGCAACGAGTTTTCAGTCATATTTATGTCATTTCTGGTATCAATCCACAAGGAAGCAGGGCACGAGACTTATACCATTAGAAAGCCCTGTGAGTCTAGTTTTCAAATCAATAAGAATTATTCAAATCAAAGCTTCCTATAGAAAGTTATAGTTATTTTTCCAAAACTGTGCAATAAAGACTGTTGGTTCAAGTTTGTCAATCACAATTTAATCAAAGCAACTTACCTCGAGACATGCTTTTTCATTTGCCATTATTTTTACGCTGTTATTCACAAAAATCGAGTAGTAACAATTCTCCAGTTGAAAACAAGCCATAATTTTAACATTATCCCACTTAAAATCCAACCATAAGTGGATTCACTAACATACGTCACCCCATATGAAGCTGTTTTTCGGCCAATTTCTCAAGGATGCTGGCATTGATTCATAAGGTTTCAAGGCATGAACCTTATACTGGTAGAAAGATCGTTGAATCTAGTTTCTAAATCAACAAGAATCATCTCGTTTCAATCTTTCTAGACCAAGTTATGATTTTTTTTTACTAAAACTCCTCCTGTCAATCCGTTTTCATATAATCCTTGACACGTTCTTGTTATCAACCTAACTTTTGCCTAATTTCAACCCCATACATATATATTTAATCCAATAAACATCAATTTTAGAAGTCTAATAATGCACGGAATAGCTCAAGAAAGCTTACCTTTAAGCCTTGGAAGTCACTTTTCCTTCTTAAATTCCAGTTTTCTTCAACCCTAGTTTGGTTTAGGTAGAAATATTGTCCGGTATTTTCTTTTTGCTGCTTTCCAGACGACTTCATCCTCGGTTTTCTGATCTTTTTTTTGTTAAGTCTTTTAGTATATTAAATGATATAAGGACTGATCCAAATCTTGAAGATGACTAATCACCCAATTCTCTCATTTCTTCTCGTTTGGCCACCTCCTACTTGCTTCAAAAAAATCAAAGCTTTCTTCACGATTTTTCTTTTCTTCTTTCTGTTTCCTTTCCGTTTCTTTCCTTTTTTTTTTTTAACTAAGTTTTATATAAAATGTGATAGTTACTCCATTTATTAATTCAAATTATTTTGCCTATTACACACATAACCATACACGATCACAATTTACACTAATGTTTCTTAGTATTAGGATTTCGAGTGCTATAATCTAATGAACTAATTTTTCAAATTTAATTACTAATATTGCCTATCCAAATTAATCTTTACAATAATGTTAACACGCATATAATTGATTAGACGATTAAAATTAGATGTCTATGTGAACCACCTAAACTTTGGTAAATTACTTGCATTATCACTATTAGGTTCTAGAGTTTTCAAGTGTGACAAATGAGACATTAGATTTGTCCAATTTGACCACTAACATCATTGCATTCCCTAACTTCAATATTTGTACCAATAATTAACTATATAATTAAATAATGACGCCATTAGTATTTGGTAAATTAATTACGAGCCATCACAAGTCATCTCAATGCAAGTGGAGAAGCCAGAAGGGTTTGGAGAGCAATATCAATGACAATGGAATACAGAATAACAAAGGAGAGCATTGGCAATATGTGTCAAAAACTCAGAACCTGAATGTGGAGGATAAGGAAGCGTTGGAGGGTGGTGATCAGCCAGCGCTGGGTGAGAAGAATCAGGAGCACGAGAAAAGTAAGGATCCTGAGAAACTACCTATTCAACAGGAAGGTCAGGCTGAGACTACACAAGGGTTGTTAGAGCCTGTTAGGATGATTGTACCACAGCAGAAGAGTTAACAACAAGAACAATATCAGCAACCTGAGGAGGGGGTTAGACAAGCTACGACTGATGCGGCAAAGGGTTTGACCTTAGACATCTATGATCAGCAAGTGGAGCAAGAACATGATCATCAGGAAGGTTTCTCGAAAGACATGCAAATAAGGATGGAACCTGTAAATCTGGATGCCTAGTTTCAAACGCTAGATATGCTAGAGTAAAAGAAGCAATAGCAGCAAAAACAGCAACGAATGGTGGGGGAAGGCTGTGATCAATGGGCCTTGATTGTGGAGGCAGAAGCAGTTACTAGTAATCTATCTCCTCGTCCTCTTGTATTAGGAAGACAAGATGAAAGTGAACAAAAGGGACAACGACTGGAATTTTGTAATCTAGAAGCCTTAACAGATCAGTTGCAAACTATTCAAAATCAGGAGGCTAACTGGAAAATTGCAAAAGGAAAGATAAAGAAGGGTATTCGACCACATGTTAAGTCGCATAGAGTGCTACGCTCTCAAGTAAAGTCTTCTCTAAATTCTATTGAGCTTTTATCCAATGATTAATTGGCTCTTTTGGAATATCAAGGATATTTCTCATGCCCTAAATTTTAGAAGATTAAAGAAGTTAGTCAAGTCTTTCAATTTACAGTGAGTAGCTATTTGTGAACCAAAGTCAGATGTGTCCAGATTACAGGAAATTTGAATGAAGTTAGCTATGCATACTGTTGTAACTAATAATATGGGGTCTATTTAGTTATTCCACAAAAACGAAGTCTCATGTGTTGTGGCTGAAGAGTCAGAGCAACATCTATCAGTCTTAATCAATGTGAATTCTTTGTCAACATCTTGTAATATGACTTTTATACATGCAAAGTGCACAGATGCTGAAAGATCTTTTTATGAGATAATCTGAGAAATGAAAGAGTGGTGAATCAGCCTTGGTTAGTGGTGGGGGATTTTAACTTGATAGTAAACGGGGAAGAGAAGAGGGGAGGTAGGTCATTTTGGATCTTTGAAGCTACTAAGTTTTTAACTGCTATGCAAGATCTTCAAGTTTTTTATGCATGTTTTGGAGGTTCTCCTTATACCTGGTGTAATATAGGGATGGAAGAGCACGAGTGTGGAAGAGGTTGGATAGGGTCTTGATTAATTCTGAATTTTCTAGTTTGAATATCTCCATGCAGGTGCAACATCTCTCACGATATCCTTTTGATCACGCCCTTTTATTGATGAGTGGTAAATCCAGATTAAATGACAAGCCTAAGCCTTTTCGGTTTCTAAATCTTTGGGCTGAGCATCCGGAAGTTCTAAGCTTGGTCAAGCAAGCTTGGCAACACAATCCAATGGGTTCTCCTCTTCAAGGTGTTAACGGGAAAGTTGAAAGCTGTGAAGCAGGTTCTTCGACCTTGGTCTCGACTAAAATATGGGAATATATTTGACAAGGTTAAATAGCTAGAACAAAAAGCCATAGAGCTAGAGATGGAGCATGACATGCAAGAGACGGATAGGCTCTTAGGATAGACTGCGTGATGCACGATCGGAACTTAGTAAAGCTCTATGCATAGAAGAGAGTTTTTGGAGGCAAAAGGCACGAGTTAAATGGTGGAAAAGAGGGGGACAAAAACTCCAAATATTTTTCACTCAATAGTGGCAGAAAGGAGGTGTAAAACTGTAATCCATAAAATTCAAAAATTTGATGGGAGTTGGGTTAGCGATGATAACGAGATTGGAAGGGCAGCTTGTTCGTACTTTGATGATTTTGTTTTCCCAGGAGGTGATGCATCCTTCAAATGACTTTCAACACATTCCTCGATTGATCACTGAGGAAGAAAATAGCATGCTGGTGCAATGTTCCTCAATAGAGGAAATTCGGTATGTGGTCTTTGCTATGGATAGAGATAGTGCAACGGGAGTGGATGGATTCATGGGGAAATTCTTCAAAATGGCATGGGAGATTATTGCAGATGACTTATGTAGAGCTGTGCTGAGCTTCTTTTATGGGGCTCAGCTGCCACAAAGTGTTGATTCTACCATGGTAGTCTTAATTCCTAAGGCGGCTCAACCTCAGGATTTCTCACAATTCCGACCAATCAGCTTGTGTATTTTTGTGAACAAGATTATTTCTAGGATCTTGACTAATAGACTGGCCACAGTCCTTCCTCAGTTAATATCTATGTAACAAAGTGGTCTCATTCAGGGAAGACTTATGGCTGAAAATTTTTTATTGGCTCAAGAGTTGATTGGTAGTATGAGGAAGAAGAATAGGGGAGGAAATGTAATGTTAAAATTAGATATGACCAAAGCTTATGATCGTGTCTCATGGTTGTAATTAATTAATATTTTAAGATCTTTTGGTTTTGCAGAGCATGTGGATTGATATGATATGGAGACTTATCTCCAATGGCTGATTTTCTATTATTATTAATGGAGAGCCAAAAGGGTTTTTCAAATTTCTGCGTGGATTGAGACAAGGGGATCCTATTTCCCCAGCTTTATTTGTGATTGTAGCTAAAGGTTATTGCGAGCTTTAAACCAACTGCCTCACAGGAGATGCTTTACCCCATTTAACATGCTTGTAGGATGTCCTATAGTTACTCATTTATCTTTTGCTGATGATATTGTGATATTTTTCAGGTGCAACAAAGAGGTCATTGTACATGATTATGAAAACACTAGCAAAAGTACAAGGCTGATTCTGGGCAGAAGATTAATGTGGCAAAGAGTGGATTTTCGTGTCATCCAAATTCGTCTACTTCGTTGAAGAATTTGGTGAAGCACGTTACTGGGATTCACTGAGAAACCTTTTCCAGTGAAATATCTTGGATGCTCTTTGTTTCCAGGTAGAAGTAAAACTACATATTTTTCAGATCTGTGTAGCTTGGTGATGAAGAAAGTGCTTGCATGGCAAAACAAGATATTTATCTGTGGGTGGGAGGATAATTTTAATAAAGCATATTCTTTCCTCTATTCCGTTGCATATTTTAGCATGTGCTAATCCTCCAAAAGGAGTTTTTGTACAGTTGGAAAAAATTTTTGCCAAGTTTTTATGGGGTGCTGATGGTGAAAATCTGAAATACCATTGGATTAGATGGGAGAAATTGTGTCTGCCAACAGAGGAGGGGGGAATAGGCTTGCGTTCATTGGAGCATATTTTTAAGGTCTTTCTCGCTGAAGCTATGGTGGAGATTTCAAGAGCAAAAGTCTCTATGGGCACTTTTATGGCCAAGAAATATTGTAAAGTTCATCACTCATTGGAGGTGCAAGGATGGCTGACCTGGAATTCAATGACTTGGAAACAGTATGTTGGATAGCCGGGATTTGGCTGAAGAGCATATGTGTTACATATTAGAGGATGGTTCAATCGTGAATACACATTACAGTCTGCAAAGTTGATATGGAAATTGTCTCCATCAGGATGTTTTACTATGAAGACTGCCTTTCAACATTGTGGAGAGTAAGTAAGTCTCCGTCCTTTATCTTTAAAAGAATATGGGATGTAGGAGTTCCTTTAAAGATATCATTCTTTAATTTTAAATTGCTTTATAGACGAATTCCAACCATGGATGTTATTTAGAAATTTGGAATTCATGGACCTTCGTGGTGCTATTGTTGTTCGTTGCACTCCTTGGAATCTTTGAAACATATTTTTGGGGAGGGCAGTTATACCTATGAATATATGGGAATATTTTGGGAATTCTGTTGGTATCAAATATAATGGCCACACCATACGAATGAAATTGATGCAATGGTGGTTGGTGGGTACAAAAAAATGAATTTACAAGTTTTCTTTGTCAGATTGTACCTATGATGATTTTTTGGAACTTATGGAAGGCAAGGAATGCATTTGTTTTCTCTAGGTATTTGTCATGCTTGGGAAAAAATTATGTTTATGACCTTTGGGGATATCAAGACAGTATTTGAGGCAAGATTTGGTATTCATGTTGCTCATTCAAATTGGCCTGAGTTTTATTTGGCATGCCAAGCATACAAGAGGAAGAAGAGAGTCATAAAGGTATCTTGGAGAGCTCCAGACAATTGCTTTAAACTGAATACAGATGGTTGCTCTAAAGGGAATCCGGGGGAATGTGGTGGTGGTGGAATTGTAAGAGACGAAAATGGTAGGTTTATTATTGTTTTTTCGAACTTCCTTGAGTTTGGAACAAGTTTGGAAGCTGAGATCAAATCCATGTTGCATGGGATAAAATTGTGTGTTCAAAAATGTTTCATACCTTTTCATTTGGAGTCGGATTGTCTTACATTGATTAACATGGTGAAAGGACTGATGGATTGCCCTTGGCATTTGCAGAAATAGGGTGATAGAAATTAAAAAAGTCCAGCAGCACTTTCTTTCAATTTCTCATTGTTACAGGCAAGCAAATAAGCCAGTGGATCTACTATCAAACGAAGGTCTTACAAGAAGGCAGGATTACCTTTACTGAATTTGGTTCATTAACTAGTGTGGTTAGGGGCTCTTTTTCCTTAGATCAAGTTAATTTCCCATCCTTTAGATTTATAAGGTATAGGTAATTTCGTAATGACATGTTAAGTATGTTCTATTATGTAATGGGAGTAGTACTCATTTGTTTAAGATTTTATTTCTTGTATTGATTAAGGTAAGGTTTGGCCCCCCTCACTTTTCTTTTCTAGTAATAAAATTTGGGAGTGGCGTCCCCCTCCTCCCTCCCTCTCCCCCCCCCCCCCCGGTGTACGGGGTTAGCCAATAAAAAAAAAAGATTTTAGATGCATCGATCCACTAAAAAGAATTTTTATCAATAATTATTTTTTTGTAAAAGTACAACATGTACCTTGAAAATTTCATGCCATTCCAAAAATAAACAATACAAGTTTGGAAGCTCAGATAAGAAGGGAATCACCTAGGTATTTATTGAAGTATCCTCCAGTGCTGATAAGATCCATTGCAAATTTACTTTGAATTCATTTAAGTTTAAGGCCTAAAATTGAATTCCTTTAAGCTAGACTATGCTAAATTAAATTAGATTAATTACTAATAAATAGAAATACACTAGAAATACCATTTAAAAGAAAAATATAAAATTTTAAACCTACGTTGGGAAGACTATGAAAAAAACACTCACGATACTCACGATCACATTTTACCAAAAATAACGAACCAAAGGTACCAATAAATAAATAAATGATAAAATAAAATTACAATGTCCTAATGTCCAAACAACGAACTCACATGCATTCTAAATAAGAATATAAAACAACTATACTAATTATGGACTTGTTTGATTAAAATTAGGTAAAAACGATTAAACTAAATTAAGCTAAATCCACCTAATCTAAGGTTAAATGAACTAAATTACGCTAACAGCTAAATGATCTTTAAGTGAACTTTAATTTAACTACCTTCAAATTTCCTAATCCCAGAGGCTTAACTGAAAATAGTTAAGCTAAGTTTCGGCAGTAAAACTGGGAAGGGGAAAACGTAAGGGACTACATGCAATATTTCTAAAAATCTTCCTCTCGCCGACCAGAGCACTAATACTATTTTTTTTTTTTTGCTTCCGTCGCTGCTCAAAATCTTTTATGCGGGCGAAAGCCACAATTCTAGCCAGGATCGGACTTACTGGATCTCGCCATGCACAATCACGCACATCACATATTCAAAAATTTATCCTATTCTCTTTTAGTTTTCAGTTGGAACATTTTAATGAACTTATAGGCACGAAGATTTTATGAAATATTTCGTCAAGTCTGATAAACCAAAGACCAAACAATTTTATTGTATTCTGCTGTGCGTGGACGGATGATTATAGTTTGCGTGCCATGAGAATGAATGCGGGAAAGGGTCAAATTATTCACTGATGTATTGGTGGAGAACACGAGTTAAGATTGAAACAAAATATTATTGAACATAATTAGTAGGTGTAGTGATTATCCAACTAATCAACAAGAAAAACTATAGGACAAGGATCTCCAATTAGAAAAGCATAAATTTCAATAAGCTAAGATGTGGGCATATATAAGAACAAAAAAAAATTATAAATAACTTATAAAGACCAAGGTATCATATATATTGAAAGTTGAAAATGCATTACTTATTTTGGTTGATACATGTATACATGACCATTATTTGTTTTGGCTAGTATTTCGATTGCTTTATATTTGAATGAGCCTGAAAATTCGGAAGAAAAGTATTACAGCCAAGAGCATCTTTATAATCTGGCTCCTCCAACTCCTCAAGCACCACCACCAATGCCACCACCAGCTCCATATCCTCCTCCATGTCCAGAGCCACTGCCATTGCTTCCTCCTCCTCCACCACCACCACTACCACCACCTCCACCTCCACCCATTCCTCCAGCACCACCACCTATGCCTCCACCAGCTCCATATCCTCCTCCATGTCCAGAGCCACTGCCATTGCTTCCTCCTCCTCCACCACCACCACTACCACCACCTCCACCTGCACCCATTCCTCCAGCACCACTACCTATGCCTCCACCAGCTCCAAATCCTCCACCATGACCAGAGCCAGAGCCACCACCATTGCCTCCTCCTCCTCCTCCTCCGCCACCACCTCCTCCTCCACCCGCTCTCCCAATTCCACCTATTCCCCCACCTATGCCTCCACCAGCTCCATATCCGCTACCATAACCTGAGCCAGAGCCACCACCATTGCCTCCTCCTCCTCCTCCTCCTTCTCCTCCTCCGCCACCACCTCCTCCTCCTACAATTCTACCACCAAGGGTGGTTGCACTAAAGTCTAACACTATGCTCAAGAGAAGAAGCGACACACAAAACCATTTTGTGCGAAGAACCCATGTTGATTAGTGATTAAAAGTTTTTTGTTCCACTTTCTTTGCTCTACTAAACTTCGAGGCTCCTCATTATATAGTCGTAACCTTTGGAGCCAAAGTTGCTAGTTTGATATGGAATTTCAATGTGCCACTGAACTCCGCACTTCGAATTGTTAAAACGATGTATTCCGACGGTTTGGATGGGTAGGAGATATTCAAATTCAATACAAATTGGGCTCGAGTCAATTCTAGAGTACTTGATCTTTTCATTCCAAGTTGACGGATGGGTTTAATGTTACACTATTTTAATATTTTGCAATGAAATTTTTAGTAAGGAGGGGCAAAATCCACACCCCTATGTCCCGGATTCAGATGTTTGCATCAATAATTTATATCGTTGACGTTGAAAATTAAGTTTTTGTTGATATAAAAATATATATATGTTATAAATAAATCCCAGATCCACGCATTTTTTTCTAGCATAAACAGTAAAAAGTTTGAATTGATTAGTCACATTTTCCATTCCAAAACTATTTTCCATATAATTATAAAGGAAAGATATATTAAAAAATGTAGGCAGAACAACAATGGAAGTTGCAAATCTAGGTGTAACTATGAACATGTAACAAGCACGTAGAGACATATAATTTAAATTGTAGCAGTCATTACCAAACAATAAAAAGAAAAACATAAAATATTGTAGAAAATGAACTACAATGTTAATTACACCGCATTGCGTGGATTTAGTTGTCTCTATCAAAAAAGATTTAGTTCTCATATTTTCATCGTGTAAGAGGATAGTTCGAAAGGTACTACAATGTTAATTACACCAAAGGAAGTTCGGTTCTTTATTCTAAGTACACCGTATTGCGTGGATTTAAGAAATAGAGGTGTGAATTAAACTGCACCCTTAATTTAATAGGAACTTATATGTACACGTTACTAGTCTCGTGTATAATAATTTGGTTTATAATCTATTTCATTTTGGTTCTCCAAAGTAGTTTAAAATTTTAATTTGTTCGTTCAAATTGAAAAAATCTCAATTCTGTTGTCCAAAGCAATAAGACATCTAATCTTGGTCTCCTAAATAGAAAACAATTATTTTCGCCCTTCATAGTAGCACGAAATTTCAATTTAGTCCCTTTTATTGAAAAAAAAAACTCATTTTGGGCCTGCAAACTAATAAAATTGTTCCAAATTGGTCTGACAACCCAATTTTACTAAATACTTTATCGATTGGCTAATTGCCAAAAAAAATAAATAAATAAACATACAAGAAAGAAACAAGACAAAGTTATTTTGGTTATCATACAAGAAACTTTTCCGTTTTTATTTTTTAATTATAAATAAAGGTGTTATCTTTTGCAACATACTTGTAATTTCAAATATAGAGAAATCTACTGGTTTCACCAATGGCAAAAAAATGCATTAATTTAATATAGAAAAAATGCATTTTTCACTAATATCTCTGCATCAAAAAAAAATTTTGTAGATTAAAAAAATAAACATGCTTAATATGATTTTCTTTGGTAGCTTGATCATCCATAGCCAGTCAATTATTTTTATTTAATGAAATAAGGCTTGAAGGATCAATTTGGAACATTTTTCTCAGTTTGTTGGACCAAATTGAAAATTTTCAGTTTAAGGGAAAAATTTTGAGATTATGTGCTACTTTGAATGATCAAAATGTGATGTTTTAAATTTAAAGGACCAAACTGAGGTATTTTGCTACTTTGGAAGACAAAATTGATATAATCCAAGTTTAAAGGACCAAATTTAAATTATGTAAAACACTAAAAGAACCAAAATGCGTTCTTAGATTATTTCACATCTATAACCCATTTGTGTCCATGGAGGACGGGTATGCAACATGAGTTGAAAATTAAGTTTAAGTATTTCTGATTTTAGTTTAAAATTTCCAAAAAGCAGGCAAACAAAAAAAAAAATTTAGTTCAAAACATCACGAAAGGGATATTTCAGAACCAAAAGATAAAAAACAGATAAAAACAAATTAGTTGAGAATAATGAAACTGAAAATTTTACTATTTATGCAGGATATTAAAATGTGGCAAGCACCAAGATTACGACTTGATTATGAATCTTAGTAGTGTAGCCTTTAGATTTAATGTTATCTGTAAGCAAGCGTTGTGCTACTAACTCCAAATACGCGGCATTGTTGTGACCTCCAGCTCGACAACCATGTAAAACCCTGCATTGATGATGTAATCGCCGTTCTCGACAGAAACTGTGTCCCACCGTTCGCGTTCTTGTGCAGGGTAGCTAACTATAAGTGCTTATGAAATCGTGCATTTTGGTTTGAGGAACAAGCAAAGGCAAAATAAAGAATCCCTGTGTACAAGGCTGTACAAGGCTGCTAACTCCTGAACATTTCCAAAAGAGAGCTCCGTTTGGACATGATTATTTGCAGTGTTTTTTTAAAATTATTAGAAAAAATTATTTGAATTATTTTTTGTTGACTTTTTTGAAAAGTTAAAAAAGTATTTAGATGTGAAAGAATTTTTTAAAGTGACATGTTGGTGATTTAAAAAGTGATTGGAAAAGTGTTTAAATAGTTTAAAAATTTTGCACCAATTTGCACTTATTTTTTAATGATTGTACAAGAAGGACATTGATTTCTTTTGGAGAAAATTTATCTTAAAAAAATAAAAAAAAAGCATTAATCAAAATGCAATCCATATAGCTGGAAAAGTAGTGAAGTGGACGACAGAGCAGACGTCCGCTTCAGAGACAAAAATGTCTTAGCTTGCACTGGACATGAACGCAAGCAGTGCTCGCTAAGGCATTTCTATCTCTGACGCAGATGTTTGCTTAAAGAAACGGACATCTACTCTGTCGTTCACTTAAAGAAGCAGACATTCGCTTCGTCGTCTCACCTCAAAACCCACTGAAAATGGATCTCATTTTGTTACTCGCAATTTTTTTAGTTTTTTTAAACAAATTTTGAACATAAACATGCTCATTTTATGAATAATTGTGTAAAAAATCTCTAAAGTTCATTTGAAATTTCAAATCAAAAACTTCGTGAGAAAATTTGGTACAAAAGTTTGACCAAAAAATTTTTTTACTTTTTGACCAAAAAAATGTTCAACATGCGAAACACAATTCTAAAAAATTTTTCTCAAAAATTTCTAAACAATGCTATCCACACACAACAATATTGCTCCAAGATCCATCTTAATGAAGCCAATTATGATCGATGAACCAATATTACCACATCCAACTCCAAGACAAATAAGAAGAGAAAAACAGGGGAAGCATGTTTGTAGGACCAGAATTTATTCATAAATTCTAAGCATTCATGCATAAGAGCTTTACATTAGTAAGATGACTGAAAGAAATTAAACTATAAATCACTTAACCCATACTCTATTGAGTCTCAACATATGTAATTAACATCCAATACAAGTAATTAGACCCAAAAATTAGAGCATAATTACCAAATTTCACAAATTAAGCTATAAATCACTTAACCAATGCTCTATTGAGTTTTAACATATGTAATTAAAATCCAATACAAGTAATTAGACCCAAAATTTGGACTAATAAACTTGCAATCAAATATGGCAAAATTGCACAAATAAATTATTGCAAGAATATTCACGAAATTGAATGTAATTCAACTTAAATCATGTTAATAAGACTACATAAAGTAAAAAGTGTTCAATCCTACCTTGAAAAATAGGATGAAAAAGTACTCAAGCAAAGGAAATCCTATGAAGAGACGAAGTGAACCCTTGAAGAGCCCCTTTTTTCTCTAAAAATCTTTGTTAGAGTAGATGTAAAATGGCAAAGTGGATGATTTGGAGGAGGAATGCTTTAAAACGGACTCCTAAGTCTTAAGATTCATTTTTTCAAAATTATCCTACATTGCAAAAAAAATAGCAGACTATCGGGCTATTCCCTCTCCTCAGTTCTGTGCATAAGAATGTGCCGCGGGAATGAGCAAAATGTTTGCACTCGATGACTCCTCTTTGACCATTCTCGCACGGCATTCCCGCGCACAAAAACTTGCCGTAGGAATGGTCAAAATGTTTGCTTTGTTTTTTTTTTTTTTTGCTTCCTTTTTGCTTAATTCCTCGTGTAGTCTCTTAACCCTTGCTGCCAAATTGAATTTTAGTTTTCTAAGCAACTTTTACCACTTCTTCACTTTATCATCCATCATCTTATCATTTTTAATAGTACAGTGTAGGAGAGTACCGAGTATCGTTCTCACACGGACTATGTGAATACTAGTACTAACATTTTCTTATTATCTAACCTATGAATTTGAAAAATTGCATAAAACTAAAGAATAACTAACTAATTAAAACTATCTAGCAACAAAAATAGTAAACAAGAGAAGATAGCAATTATCTAAAGTGAGAACTAGATGTGAAATTCCCGTAATTCTTTTATTATGACTCAATTCCTGATTAATGGCTTTTCATGTGATTATCACTAAATTCCCTTGTGCTATGCATAGAAATTGGGTAATGTTTGAAATTAAAGTAATAGGTTTGAGTTAGGGACTCGATTTTGTGAGAAAAAACAGAGAAAAGAGGCAATTTGATGAAGGCCACAGGCAATGCCAAGCCTTGGGCAATTTTTGGCCAAAAGCAACGTTGGAACACCTATTCTAACCATGGCCGTGGCCTAAGCCGAGCCACAGCCTTAGTTGCGGCTTAATTCTTTGAGTCAAGACATTGGTATGTACGTTTTGACAAAGCCCGCGAGTAAGGTCGTGCCACAGCCTATCTTGCGCCCTAGCCGATGGCTTGAATAAACCTATTGTACACATTCTGAAGAAGGACAGCCTTATCTGTGACCTAACCAATGGCTTAAATAAACCTATTGTACACATTTTGATGAAGGCCACGGGTAAGGCCTACCCGCGGCCTTGACCAGAAAGCGTATGATTAGACTTTCGTCTGTGTTTATTCATGAAAGCTCTTTCTTCTCTCTTTTCTCTAGCGAAAACCCTAACTTCCCATCTTTAATCCTCTCCACCCAAGCTTGTAAGTTGCAATTCCTCTTCGAAATCATCCTCTTTGCCATTTTACACGAACTCAACCAAAGATTTTGAAGGAAAAAAAGGGACTCTTCAAGGGTTTACTCAACTTTATCTTTTCATAGGATTTCCTTTGCTTGAGTGCTTTTTCATCCAATTCTTCAAGGTATGATTAAACACTTTGAACTCTCCTTACTTTATGTAGTCTCACTAACATGATTTAACTTAAATTACATCCAATTTTGTAAATTTTCTTGCAATAATTTATTTGTGCAATTTTAGCATATTTGATTGCAAAGTTATTTAGTCCTAATTTTTGGGTCTTATTACTTGTATTGGGTGTTAATTACATATGTTGATACTCAATACAGTATGGGTTAAGTGATTTATAGCTTAATTTGTGGAATTTGGTAATTATGCCCTAATTTTGCATTGTGATTTGAATGTTTAATTGAGTGATGATTATTGTGTTCTATGGCATTTATTAGAGTCCATAGTGTATAATGAATGAGTGGAGGATGAGATTGGGGCAATGTAATTATAATTTGGTGATTTTTAATTTTTATTACTCTTATTTCTTAGAAATTATAATTTGGGTATGCAGGAAGATAATGAATGGGTTTTTTTTATTGAAACATGCTCTTTAGGTCATAACTAGTCTAAGAATAGGCATTTGGAAGGACAATTGTGATATTTAGGCTAAATTAGCAAAAATAATCCTTTCATAAACATGCCTCATATATTAGTTTAGATGTGACTTGGTTTACCTATATGTTCAAGTGCTATCTAATTTCTTATCTTCTAGAATATTTAAATTGCAATTTTGAAATTTGAGAATTACAATTGTGCATGGACGTAGTTTAAACTTTATAGGGATTGTATGTTACTGTTTAGAAAAAGTCTCTATTTGGCACACCATCTATTGTTATTGACATTATTATGTGTTGAGCAGGAATCATGCTAAGGACCAAGACTGTAAGCGCCCTTTCTAGGAAAAAGAGGCATAGAGGAGAAGGTTCCTCTTCCCAACCACCTCGTTAATCTCAATTCGATGAATCACAGTTCACTTCATGGGAAAAATCAGGAGTGGTTCATAAAGCATGAAGACAAGGAATTCATCATTGAGAAGGACGTAGCTGAGAATGTGAACTCATACCTCCGTATTATGAATATATTCGCAAGGTTGGGTAGAGATTCCCTCCTTAGGTTGCCCTTATTATTATCCTCACCTACTCAAGGAGTTTTATGCTAACATGGAAGAGAATGATAAATATAGCAGTTCGTACCTGGCAACAATAGTAAGAGGACAAAGGATACAACTAACCCAAATGAACCTCGCCATGCTACTAGGTTGTCAAGATGAAGGAGAGGATGTAGTCTACAAAGGAAAATTTCAGTGGGTCGAACATTGGATGCCAACAAAAGCTGGCAATAGGTTTAGTGTCAAGGAGAAGCCCGCCCGGTGAGGGGGAAAGAAGCTTTTTCAGGGCTAGTACTTTCGCCACTCCATACCATGTGGCCACATTTATCCTCGCTCACAATGTGTTACCAAAAGAAAGTAGAAAGAATGAATGCCGGTATAGTGTTCTATGTTTCCTGGATAAAATGGTCACAATAGAGTAACTTGTGAGATGCTGACTCCTAACTCACTATGTTGCTACATAATCAATTACGTGAGGATTGTAGCTAAAGCTAAGGGTGGAGAATCATGCATCAAATTTCCTTACCTCCCATCCCTCATTTTTTGAAGCTTATGAACTTAGATTGGGGGGACAATGGAAAGTGAGGACCAATTAGAGCGACACAGTCAGTACTGCCTACCTGCTTAGTATTTTGGCACCGAAAAGATATATGTAGTGAATGACATTGAACATGACGCTGATCCGCAAGCTAAAGAAGAGGAAGAAGCAATATAACATATAGAGCAAGGGGGACTGTCCCACCCACCTCTGGAGTAGTCGTTACAAGAAATACTACAGTCTATATTGAGTGAGGTACGGGGCACGAGAGCCGCAATGGAGAGATGGATGGTCGGATGACTTTAGTTGAGGGACGGAAGACCTCACATGAAGATAAGTTAGCCACCTAAAGATCATATCGACCCGGCCCTTAGCCTTAGTTCCTTTCTTTATGTGTTGCCCTACTTATTGACTTTTTCTATTCCTTTCTTTTACTCTACTTTGTCATTTGGGGATGTATAAATATTTTCTTTTTATTCTAAGTTTATTCACTTTGATGTCAATTAAAGAGGATAGATTCATTGGTTATGTGAGGTATTTGGTGTTCTTTAACTCCACTAAAAATATCCTTTTTTTGGTTGGCGCTTGGTTTATAATTTGGTTCCGTTGGAAAGCATCTTGAAGAAAAGAGATTGTTGCATTGTTTTTCGCTGCTTGTACTGTTTCAAAGAAAGCAAGATTGTGGAGCATATTTTTATATATGGTAGGGTTGCGCAGGAAGTCTGGATTTTTTAGGGCATTGGGTTTTAAAATGGCGTGAGTTTTCTTATTTGTCGTCCCTTCTTATGACGTGGTTCTTGGCCTCCCCCGCAGGTAATTATAATCATATTATCTGTGTGTTACCATTGCTTATTCTCTGGGCTTCTTTGGCTAGGAAGGAACGGGGCAAATTCCAAGGTAAAAAATAAGACTTGCCAAGTAATCTTTCGAGTAGAGCAGTTCCTGCTCAATTGGTTGCTTCAAAACCTTTTAATAAGGCCCAATTGAATTCATTTGAAACAACTTATTGGGCGGGATTTTTTCAAGGTTTCAAGGGACAAGGAAAAAAAGGCTAGTGGTTGTTTGTTGGTTAAAGCCGAATATGGGATGTTTCAAACTTAACACAGATACTAGTATGAAGAATTCCAAGGCTGCCGGAGGAGGAGTTCTTAGAGATCATAACGGAAGGTATTTTTTGCTTTTTATAAAGAGTTTGGGAATGTGGATGTGCTTCAAGCAGAAGCCTTGTCATTGTTATACGGGTTACAGTTTTGTGCAGATTGGGGTTTAATGAATTTTGGGGTTGAAGTGGATTCATTATCTTTAGTCCAGCTCATACAATCACATGTAAATGGGTAACTGGGTTCTATGTTCTATTCTTAGACAAATTAAGCTTCTTATGAGTCAATCGCAAGCAGTGATTTTTCATGTTTTCCGTGAGGCTAATGTTGTGGCGAATAGTTTGTCTTCCCTTCAGATTGGCAATGATTTTTTTGTTAATTCAGTAGAGTTTTTACCTAATAAGGTCAAGTCTTTAGTTAGGCTAGATAGGGACAGCACGCCTTATATTCGTTTTTTTAGCTCTTGTACCAGATCTGGATGTTAGGTTGCGTGTCCCCCTTTGGTGTTTTTTTTCTTCATTTTTTAATAAAATTTAGGGATAGCTTCCCTCCTCCGTGTACGGGGTTTGCCAAAAAAAAAAAACTATTGTGATAATATAATGCTTGATTTTCATTTGGATGTTTTGCAGTCATTTCTTGAGATTTCATGTTTCAACTTGTGGCGATATCATTTTGGATACGAAAAACAATACCTAAGTACTTGTTTTTTAATATTTTTTTTTGGTTTTTACTCGCATTTTCACACAATGGGGGACAATGTGTGACTTAAGTTGTAGAGGAAGGGAGTAAAATAGTCATCAATTTAATGTGTTACTTTATTAATTTTTAGTTGGATAAATGGATGTCTACTTTTTGTAGTAGAAATGTTGTTCTCTTTGGAAGGGAGTCATTCCTAGTATACGGGATACTCTGTCCAAATTTTTTAGAAAGGATGTCCAATCATTTTATTTGTAGCCTTTACATTATTCAATTAGTTAGTGTCAATTTTTCCCTCCAGAGTGTGAAAATGGCATGCATCATTAAGAATATCTTCACTTGATTGACTAACGAAATTCAAAAAGAAAATTAGGTATTTTTACCTAAGAGAAAGTATATTGGGTAAAGCAGATGGAATTAGGCTGAGATTTTGTATGTTTGATGTAGTTTTTCTTGCTTATTTGATTTTCTCTAGTTGGGTGATAAGTATGGATAGTTTGTATAACTAATGTCTTATGTGGGTCAACAAGTTAATAAGGGACTAGATTTATTTGTTATAAAAAAAAAAGCGATAACAAAATAATAGCACTCTACTCCAATGATTCATATGTTTAATAATCGGAAATTTTCATCTACAAATGTCGACTTTCGTGTCAAATGACGTTTGAATTGTAAGTATGCTTATAGCTAAGTTTGATTGAAGATGAGTTATCAAAAAGAGACAACACTATTTCTCAAAGCTAAGGCTATTATTTGTTTAGGATTTATATTAGGAAAAAAAAAAGAAGAGAGAAAAGTCCCTAGTTATTACAAGCTGACTAAGCATAGTGTAGACACCAAATTTTGACACACCATTTATTTTCAAACACTGTGGGGCATGTTTGCGCTTTTTGGGATAATTTTTAATTTTTAATTTTTCCATAATCTGGGGGCCAAAATAGTAATTTTATCTGTAAATATTTTTCTATCAGCTTTTGGGAGGTTTTAAATTCATATTTTTACTTTTATGTGAATTTGTTATTTTTTTATTTAATTGGTATTTTTTTTATTTATTTTTACCAGCACCAGGGCAAAATGATAATTTCGCCTTGCGAATACCATTTTAGCTCATTTTTAGTTCCAAATTCATTTTTTCTAATTCTTTAAGTATGTTTCTGAATTTTCTTGATTTTTTTAGAGACGATTACTATTTTTTCTGTGAATTTCATTGCCCAAGGGCAAAATCGTCATTTTACAAATTAAATTCATTTTTCACCAATTTTAAGTCAAAAATGCATTTTCTAGTGTTTTAAGTTTATTTGTAATTTTTGATAATTTTTGAGGACAATGACTATTTTTCTATGAATTTTCATTGTCTGAGGGCAAAATCGTTATTTTACAGTTTAAATTCATTTTTCACCAATTTTGAGTAAAAAATGCATTTTCTAGTGTTTTAAGCTTATTTGTAATTTTGATAATTTTTTGAGATCAATAGCTATTTTTCTATAAATTTTCATTTTCCCAGGGCAAAATCGTCATTTTACACCTTAAATTCATTTTTTGTCAAATTTTGAGTCAAAAAGGCATTTTTCTAATGTTTTAAGCTTACTTTTAATTTTTGATAATTTTTTGAGGCTAATATCTATTTTTTGTGTATTTTCGTTGGCTACAGGCAAAATCTTCATTTTTATACCCTAAGTGCGTTTTTATCAGTTTTGAGCTCTAGTTTTATTTTTGAAATTTACTGTGAATTCTTTTTGAAA
>JAMWEH010000267.1:0-76246 GCA_024721245.1 Mitragyna speciosa
CAGGGTGTAAAATGACGATTTTGTCCCTGAACAACAAAAATGCACGAAAAATGGCTATTAGCCTCAAAAAATTACCAAAAATTAAAGATAATCTTAAAACACTAGAAAATGCATTTATGACTCAAAATTTGACAAAAAATGAATTTAAACTGTAAAATGACAATTTTGCCCTTGGACAATAAAAATTCACAAAAAAATAGCTATTAACTTCAAAAAATTACCAAAAATTAAAATAAACTTAAAACACTAGAAAATGCATTTATGACTCAAAATTTGACAAAAAATGAATTTAAATTGTAAAATGACTATTTTGCCCTTAGATAATAAAAATTCATAGAAAAATAGCTATTGTCTTAAAAAAATTACCAAAACTTAAAAATAAGCTTAAAACCCTAGGAAATGCATTTGTGACTCTAAATTGGCGAAAAATGAATTAAAACTGTAAAATGACGATTTTGCCCTTGGGCAATGAAAATTCACAGAAAAAATAGTAATCATCTCTGAAAAAATCAAGAAAATTCAAAAACATGCTTAAAGAATTTGAAAAATGAATTTGGAACTAAAAATGAGCTAAAATGGTATTTGCGAGGTGAAATTATCATTTTGCCTTTGTACTGGTAAAAATATAAAGAATGCCAATTAAATCCAGAAAAATCATAAGAAATTAACAAATTCACATAAAAGTAAATATATTAATTTGAAACCCCCAAAAACTGATAGAAAAATATTTACAGATAAAATTACTATTTTGCCCTGCAGATTATTGAAAAATTAAAATTTGTCCCAAAAAGTGCAAACTGCCCTTCCAATGTTTGAAAATAAATGGTGTGTCAAAATTTAATGTCTGGAACACCCACATAATATATATATTGATGCATAAATAGATACATGTATATAGACACCCACATACACCCACATATATACATATGTATCAATATATATATTATGTGGGTGTATATATACATATGTACATAGATACATATAGAGATACATATGTACATATGTATATATACACCCACATAATATATATATATTGATACATATTTAGATACATATATATATAAACCCACATATATTATGTGTGTATATATATCCATATATATGTATCTATATACATACATAATATATATGGATACATATATACATGTATATAGATATATACACACACAAAATATATACATAATATATATAAAGATACATATATACATATATATATACACACACATATATGTGTATCTATATATAGATATATAGATACATATATATACACATATGTATAGATGCATATATACATATATATACATATATATATACACACATAGATACACATATACATATACATGCATATATGTATACATATATATATGCGTGTGTATACATATATATGTATATATTTATATATATGCATATATCTGTGTGTGTATACATATATATGTATATATTTATATATATACATATATCTGTGTGTGTGTATACCCACATAATATATATAGATACATATGTATCTATATATGTATCTATATATATTATGTGTGTATATATATCTATATATATGTATATATGTATCTATATATATATTGTGTGCATATATATCTATATATGTATACATATATATATACATACACGTGTGTAAATATATCTATATATGTAACGAATTGAGGTAAGGTTTGATCCCCCTCATTTGTAATAATTTTTTTCCTATAATTAATAAAATTTGGCCTGGCATCCCACCCCGTGTACGGGTTTTGCCAAAAAAAAAAAATTGTACACATCTATATCTATATATGTATACATATGTATATACACACACACACACATACATATACATATATATGTGTGTATATATATAAATGTATCTATATATAGATATATAGATACATATATACACACACACATATATGTACCCATATGTATATATACATATATACACATATATATATATACATATATATACACACACACGCACACACACAGATACACATATACATACACATGCATGCATATATATATGTATGTATATGTATATGCATATGTGTATATGTGTGTGTATATCTATATATATAGACACATATACATATGCATATATATATGTATATGTATATGTATATGTGTATGTATATGTGTATATGTGGGTATATGTGGGTGTGTATATCTATATACACATAAACATACACCCACATATACACATATACATATACATATACATCTACATATATATGTATATGTATAAGTGTGAGTATATAGATATGTGCATCTAAATATAAATACATATATATACACATATATATGCATAGATACATATATAGATATGTACACATATATGTGTGTGTATAGATATATATGTGTGTGGGCGTGTGCGCACATATATACATGCATATATGTATATATTTACATATATATATGTGTGTGTGTGTGTGTCTATGTCTATATATATATAGATATATATATATATGTTTGAGTAGCTCGCGAGCTCCTCAAACCAAGTATTTAAAGCTCGAGCTCTATTCGATGGTCAAGTAGATCTGCTTGAGGTCGACTTGAGCTCGGTCAACTTCGAGCTCGAATCAAGCCTTTGACTGAGTTGCTTGCAAGAAGCTTGGTTCGTTTATAAAATATCCAAAACCATGGGGCCTAAATTGCAATTTGGCAAAGTTGTGCTCTTGCCTAAAAGAGATTAAGGCCTTCTTTTTCTTCCATTGTCATTTCATTTTCTTTCTCCCTCATGGTTTTCCTCTCTTCCATCTTCTTCTTTTCTTTGCTCTCTCTCTCTCTCTCTCTCTCTCTCTCTCTCTCTCTCTCTATTTCACACTCTAGAAGAAGGGGAAACTTGAAGATCAATCCAACATTCTAGCATTCAAGGTAATTTCTTGAAGATTTCATTCTAATATTTATGGGTTTTGTTTATGATAGTGAATATAAGCAATAAGTATGTGATTAGTGATGGGATGAGATGAGTTATGCTTTAATGGTTTTGTTTTACACCATTGATGGTAATTATGCTTAAATTAGACTATGGATTTTCTTTATGTTAGTAACTAAGAGTAATTAGTGCATGATTAGAGAAGATTTGGAGTTGATTATGCCATTATGACTATGAAATATGTTTATATGTGGATATTATGCTTGAGAATGGTTATAAATCTCTTAAAACATGTGGGTTTTCTTAGTTAAGTTGTTATTAAGAATAAAAGTTGAATGATTTAGTGGGTTTAAGATTTATCAAGGCCATATTGTGTACGAGTTATGTTTGTATGGAGCTTTATGCTTGAAATGGTTATGGGTTTTCTAATTTATATGAGAATTCATAGGTGGTTGATGTTATATCTAATGATGCTTGTTTGGAAATAAATGATGGTTTTCTAAGCTACTTTGACAAAGTGTTTTCAGTTTAGGTTGGTGATAAGTGCTAAAGTGAACTAGTTTTTTTTAGGTTAGGTTTTTAGGGTTTTCCATGAGTTTTTCTCTATTTCTTAGCTATTTCTTCTCTTTTATGATTTTAATGTCAAATTGTGTAAATGCATGATTTAAAAGTGTTTTTACACCATTTTGTAGGGTTTTGATAGCTTCAACTCGATTTCAATTGATTGGAGTGCAATGAAGAAATAGGCGAAGAAGAATTGGAATGGAAACAGTTTGGCAGCTTGGACATATTTCAGTATTTTGGTCATATCTAGAGCTAGAGACATTGGATTGGGATGCATCTTGAAGGATTTTGAAGCTAAGACAATTTTCTACAATTCATACGAAGACATCAAAGTCCAGTTCTCACGTTTCAATGGTCAAAATCCCAAGTTACTGAAGCACATTTGCACTGCAAGGCTGTTCCGACCAGTTCTTAGTATTTTGAGTATATCTCTGGCTACAAAGCTCTAAATGACATGATTTTTGATGTTTTGGAAAGCTATCTCAAGGGGCTACAACTTTTGTGTTTTAAGGAAAATCTAATTCGGCTGCCTTTGAGGCCAAATCTGACGTAGACAAACCGCGTGACAACCCGCGCGCGATTTGTGCTGCGGTTTCCATTCAGAAATTAAGTGAACAAACCGCGCGACAACCCGCACGCGGTTTATTCCACGGTTTCTTCACAGAATCTGCAGCGTATTTAGCAGCTAAACTGGCCATTTGACGAGGAGAAGAACCCTAACTCGGGAGAAAACACACACACGCCGCAGACACCTCAAAAACACACATTTGGCACATCTAGAGTGATGTAGGGAGGAGAAAGCAAGAGTAGAGGGACAACTCAAGGGCTTCAATGGTGAAAGCAAGAAGATTTTATCATGATGCAAGGGAGGATTCAAGAGGGCTGCATGAGAATGAGCTTTCTCTTTCTTTCTTGTCTTTTGTTAATTTTATTCTTGTAATTATGAATTGAGTTGTTTATGATTTAGATGGGATGAACCCTAGATTCTTATGTCTATGATTTTATTCTTGGTTTAATGAAAGACCCACTTTGTTCTTAGATTTATTCATGAGTTTATTTGTGTTTTGGATTGGGATTTGCATGCATCCTTCAATTCAAGTGTTGATTTTGTATGGGTATATCGAGAGATTGCACATATGATTAGATCACTTCATGAATAGAGAGAACTTGAATGAATTGCTAGAGATAGGATTACATGAGTTCTTCCTAAGTTGAGTTTTAGGATTAAATCTCAACCACAAATGGAGTCCATTGATTAGAAATTGCATCTTTTAGGGGTTTTAATTGAGAAGAGATTCCAATTAATCAACCGAGAAGGTAGGAATTGGTTCACTTGAGAAAGGATATAATTCACATAAGGGACTCCGGGGTCTAAGAAATTGGGTTAATCATTAATCAAGTTAGAGTCTTGGCATGTTGGTTTAGGGGAATTCTTCATCTAAATTCACCTCTACTTTTGTCCATTCTCTCTACTATATTCTATATTGTCATTTAGTTAGATAATTAGTTTTAGCTAATTTGTATTTTCATTTAATTCATCATTCACTTTGTGAGGTTAGATAATAGAAAGAAGGTTAATACTAGTACTCACATAGTCCCTGTGGGATACGACACTCGGTACTCCTGTACACTGTACTACTGGAAACGATAGGTGCACTTGCCTAAGTATCCATAGTATAGCGAAAGGGATATCAAGTTTTTGGCGCCGCTGCCGGGGACTAGGATATTAGGAAAGCTATATTTTTATTACTCTAACCATTTTGTTTCTCTTTATGCTTATTCTAGTTATTTTGTTTAATTTTTGTTACTTAACTTTTATTTGATTTTTCTTTGTAGTCAGCATTTTTTGGGATCTCGTTTTGCGACTTTACTTGAAGATGGCTGAGTACTATTACAATTGGGCCAATGAACAAGGTAACAACATGGAGTCTACAGGTATGGATAAACTAAGTGCTCTTGAGAGGCTAATAGATGATATTGTTCATAAAAATAATGAAAAATTTGGAAATGGTTTTTCTTTTTCCCAAGCTAGTGTTGTTACTTGTACTTTTTGTGGAGAAAACCGTTGCTCTTATGAGTGTTTTTACAGTAGACAAGTACATTGTGATAACACTAACAACTATCCATCTCTTTATGACCCCTATCCCAATACTTGTAACTCGGGGTGGTGGGATCATTCATCTTTTGGATGGGAGGAACAAGGGAACCCACAAAATCATGCTTGGGAATTAGCCCATGAGAGAGTAGAAGAGTATATGTTTGAATCGTATCCTTCCCCTGTAGAGTCTAACCCTGATTTAGAATTGGCAGTTGTGAATTTTATGAAAGCATCGAATGATAGGATGGATAAAATAGAGGCTGAAGTTGAGAAAACGAGAGAAAAACTTGTTGCTATCACCAAGGCTATTGAGAGTCTCGTAGGACAAATCACTGAAGCTATGAACACTAGGCATCCATATGAGATACTGAGTGACATTGAATTTAATCCTAGTGGACAAGTAGAAGTGATTCATAATGATTATGGTGATCAATTGAGTGCACCTCCGATAGTGATTAAAAGGGAAGAACATGAGTGTGTTGAAGTAGTAAAAGAGAGTGAGGTAGTGGTTGTAAGTGAGGATGAGATACTTAGTGAAACATTTGAAATGGGAACATCTTCACTTTCAATTGCTCTCTCCATTCCACAGGAAGCACCTCATGTGTATAATTTTAAGCCTTTATACATAAATCTTCTTTGTGGTACTAACATTTTACAGGTTCCTTCTTGCTATGGAGTTCTTGATAGTAACATTGCATGTAAGAGGAAACTAGAGGAATATGAGAGCAAGCACACAATGGAAGAATGCCATTCTATCATTGTTGCTATTCCATCACCGAAGCTGAAAAGTGATGAGTTGCAAAGGGCTAAAAAAGATAAATATCCAACGACTGAGATCCAACGGCCTAGAAGGAAGAAGGAGTGGGCCAAAGACATCTTTCATCAAGGGGTTACGTGATACCACTTGATGGCGTCGAGCTAACGACGTTAAACAAGCGCTTGTTGGGAGGCAACCCAACATTTATTTCATTATTTTATTTTATTTTTAGTTATTTTTATGTTTATGTAGAATACTTTGGCACGTATAAATAACTTGGATGATGTAATATTTTTGTACCTATGATGCAGCTGCAGTAATTCGTTCATTTCTGGATCTCTTACCTGTAGCTGTATCGTCCGTTGAGTGGTTCCACTACGTAAGGGGAGTATTAGTTCTTATTTTTATATCTTAATTTTTCCTTCTTTTCCCTTTCTTTCTCACACATTGGGGACAATGTGTGGATTAAGTGTGGGGGGGAGGTTAAATTGTATCGTGGTGGTGCTACTTGTTGGATAATATTTGGAAAAATTTATTGTTGGATTGGTTTGTATTGTTGAATTTTGTGTTAATGGGGGTTGGCCCTATTTTAGGGGAAACTCTATCAAATTTTTTTCAGAAATTGTCCAACTTATTTGAGTTATTAATGTTTTATCTTACGTTTTATGGAGTACTACTATATTCAAGTTGTTAGTTATCAATTTTCCCTTCCCAAGTAGAGTAATTATGTACATTTTTTAGGATTGTCTTCTTAATTGACTAAGTGATATGATTGTGTGATTTTGAAGTTTTATTTTGAAGAAAGTATATTAGGTAAAGTAGATTGGATTATGCTTAAATTTTTTGTGAGTTTAGTGAAGTTTTTCTGCTTTATTTGTTTTTCTTCATGAGTTAAGTAGTGAATATAGTTTATAAGTATGGCTTGTGCCTATGATTGGTAATGTGTTAGGGAAAAGGGACTAAATGAGTTGAAAAAAAATTGAGAAAAAAAAATAAAAAAAAGAAAAAAAAAACAGAGAATAATTGAGCTTAGGTTCTACTCCGCTAGTTTTAGTACTGAGTAACCGGGGGTCTTCATCTGGTCAATGTCGACTTTCGCGTAAAAAGGTGCTAGAATTATGAGTATGCATAGCAGCTTAGACAAATGAAGTGTTGAGTAACCGGGGATCTTCATCTGACCAATGTCGATCTTCGCGTAAAAAGGCAACTTCATGTTCTAAGTAAAGGCTAAGCTTAAGAAGAAAACAGTCCCTAGTTGTGAAAAATGAATGGATCATGGGCATATAGTTGTACTTGTTAGCTATACGATCTGCTTACTTATGAGTTTCGAATATAGTAGAGAAATGGAACTGAACTTGTTTAATTGACGTATAATTCTTTCTCCTTTGCTTGACATAATGAGTATTTAAGATAAGATGGATGATTGCAAAATTGTGTCCCATGGTTGTTGAGGAGTTGTTCTTGAAGATACATGTTTTGCTTTTACTTTGGTTAAGTCACTGTTTTGAGTTTTGTATGGTTCATTGCTTGAGGACAAGCAATGGCTTAAGTGTGGGGGAATTGATAAGTGCTAAAGTGAACTAGTTTTTTTTAGGTTAGGTTTTTAGGGTTTTCCATGAGTTTTTCTCTATTTCTTAGCTATTTCTTCTCTTTTATGATTTTAATGTCAAATTGTGTAAATGCATGATTTAAAAGTGTTTTTACACCATTTTGTAGGGTTTTGATAGCTTCAACTCGATTTCAATTGATTGGAGTGCAATGAAGAAATAGGCGAAGAAGAATTGGAATGGAAACAGTTTGGCAGCTTGGACATATTTCAGTATTTTGGTCATATCTAGAGCTAGAGACATTGGATTGGGATGCATCTTGAAGTATTTTGAAGCTAAGACAATTTTCTACAATTCATACGAAGACATCAAAGTCCAGTTCTCACGTTTCAATGGTCAAAATCCCAAGTTACTGAAGCACATTTGCACTGCAAGGCTGTTCCGACCAGTTCGTTGGCTGTCCACAAGGTGTTTGATGAAATGAACGAATGAAATGTCAATTTGGAATTTCTATGGTTTATGACCATGTATTAATGATAGTGCTTATGCTTGAATTTGACTAAGTGTTTGATTTGTGTTTGATGAAGTCTGGGCTGTTGGATATTGAGAAATGTGTTGCAGGCTTGTGAGTGTCGGTCTTCTGGCGCGAGCCGCGGCACCATCCACCAACCGCAGCTGGTCGCGGCTAGAAGCCTCACTCTCTGTCCCAAGCTGCGGCTGGGGTTGCAACTAGGCACAGAACGTGCTCTTCGTACTTCTTTTAGTTTGGTTTTGTATTCTAAGCTTAGAGTGAAGTTACAATTATGATATTTTGATGGTATTAGTGTTTAACGAGGTGTTTAATTGATTATTTTAGTCAAAGAAGGTGATTGTCTCTTCTTGGATTAATTGAGTTTGTTTGGACCAAGGTAAGTGGTACATGTATCCTTTATAATTTGTGAAAATGTATTTGATAAAGATTATGTTTTCAATATTATTTTATATATGTTGAATTGGCATGAGTATGGATATGTTAGTGATTTGACATGAATATGTAAATGTTGTCAAATACGAATGTATGAATGAATTATTTGATTGAGCTCTTGTGTAAGGTTACATTGGACGGGACCAGTTCCTTAAATTTGATGAAGGTGATATGATCTTTGACCACACTAACCGGAGATAGTTAGCATATTGTAGTGAACCGGACCAACCGGGTGAAAGTTGGTTTTGAACCATGTTAACTTGGTTGCAGTTAGCAACTGGATATCTAGGGTCAATTGTGCTTTATTTCTTGAGCTCTTTCGTATTTTTCTATGATATATGATTTGATATTTGAAACATTTTGATTGACTACATGCATTTATATGGAGTATAAATTAAAAGATAATTATTTGAAGTATATCATGTATTTATATATTGTCGTGTTTGAAATCATTAGGGTATTAGTGGGTTCGTGGACTATCGTGCCTGAAAAAGGTAGTCCGGTCTGATGACCCTTTTTCGAAAAGAAAGTTTTTTGGAAAAATTATGTGTCTGTGAGAAAAATCAAGTTTTTAGTAAAAAAGTTTTGTTTTGGAAAAATGATATTTTAAAAGAAAATAAGGCCGGGACTAAAAGTGCGACAGTTTTGGCCAACTAATTTTGAAAAAGGATTTTATTTTAAAAAAATAGAGTCGCCACTTGGTATTGAATTAGGGTGTACAAAGTCACCCAAAAATCGTTTGACAAAAAAAAATAAAATTTTTAGAAATGTTGAAAAATCTTTTTTCGACTCCGGTTTACGAAAAAACAAGAGAAAAAGGTCCGGGAGTCACATTTGAAGAAAGGGAAGGCAAAGGCTCGTGCCTAAGGCACCTTTTCTACCCAGTCGAGGCTAGTTGTGAGGTTTAATCAAGATTTTCTAAATTAACCCCTAAATTCTATGGCGTTCGAATGTGTCTATATAAATGTGAATCCTAAATCTAAATGTGAGTATCAAGAGGGTCGAGATGTTTTGTCGAGACTTGGTCAAAATTATATCATTAATTACAAGACCCGAGTCGAGACCTCGAGAGAGTTACAAGTATCTATGCAAGAAAAAGGAAAATAGTAATATAGATAATAAGTGATCGAAGAAAATGGGGATGCAATATAATGGGTACAGGGAACTAATATCTCGTGACTGAATATTTCTACTCACGGAGGGGGGAATGGCATGTACGCCACCGCTTTCCATGTGAGTAGGTGACTATTTCTAGTCGGATTACACAAATGACCTAAACTCTAAGTGTAATACAATCTAGATTTTCACGCACGGAGTATTTGTAAAAATAGATAGATAGATAATAAATGTGACAGCCCCACCTTACCCAGAGGCGCACCAAAGGGCTTAGCGGACTGCCTGCCTGGCTCTCGCCAGGACTCGAATCGAGCATGCACTAAAATTCGTAAGCAGTTGTAATTCAGTAGAAAAACTCATAAATACCAACTGTGACAGTTCTCGGGGTCACATAATATTCAAACTTAAAAGTAAAAGTTCTAGTTTAGCAGTTTACATCATATACGTTCACTAGTACAATAATATCTCAAGCAGTTTTCTATCAAAATCCTCCCAAATTCTACCCTTGAATCCTCACCACCGACTTTAGAGATAGGAGCCTGTTTAAGGAAAACAAATAAAATAGGGTGAGCTATAATAGCCCAGTGAGGTTCCCACACATGCAGACACGGAGGCAAACCAAGAGAGAAGAAATAAGCAAATAACATGTGTCACAAAATCACATAGGAAATAATTAAGTAAATAATTATTTAAACAAGGGAGGATACGTCACGACCACGGAAGCAAGTACTGATCATGTAACCATGATGTAGAACCAAGATAGTATTTTGGGTCTGGATCACAGGTTCTACTTGCATTATCGAGCAAGAGCCCTGACCACCATTCACCTTATATCCTCCAAAAACCGCCACATCCAGGGTGAGATCTCAACCCTAGAGGGCCTCTTTGAGGATTCACAACTCAAGGAAAGAACGCCATGCCCTAAAACACCCAGCACCTTATATCCTCCTTTGTACAACCGGCTTGACTAACCGCGGTACAACCACGGAAGTCTAGCCAACAAGTTTAATTTATTTGAAAGTTCACAAACAATTATATTTGCATTTGATTGAAATTATGCATGTAACAAATTACGGGATAAATGTGATAAAGTACACATTTCCCCTTCATATAGTACATTGTAACAATTCATGAATGTCAAGTACACATAGAGTTAACACAGAGAATTATCATTTATCATGCATCAAGCGTACACGAGGAAACACTCACATGCACAAGTAAAGGGA
This sequence comes from Mitragyna speciosa, assembly GCA_024721245.1. Taxonomy (NCBI): domain Eukaryota; kingdom Viridiplantae; phylum Streptophyta; class Magnoliopsida; order Gentianales; family Rubiaceae; genus Mitragyna; species Mitragyna speciosa. The sequence goes on from JAMWEH010000267.1 coordinate 11,133, forward strand.
CACTCACCTGGAATGCCTAAGAAAAGATCTCGTAATATGGTCGTGATACGTTTTCGGACCCTGAAATTTTAAAAGAAAATAATATAACGAAAACCAAGTAAAACCCTAGTATTTGTAGTAAGAAAAATTCAAGAAAATACCCCAAGTATTTCTAGGGTTTCGGTTTTAGGGTTTCTAGGGTTTAGGGTTTCTTATTCCAAGAAAATTCAATCTATCCTTAAATCATTTTCTAAAAATTCCTACACTCAACTACCTTCAATAGAACATTTTCTAGGCCTAAAATCTCACTTGTTAATTTTTCTTCTTTTAATTCTACAAAAATTTCGGCAGCATTTCCCCTTAAAATCGGACTAACCAAAATTTTTCCCTGCAAGAAAATTCAACAATCCAACCCAATTCAACAAGTACTACAACTTTTATGTTCAATTTAAACTCAAATTCAATCAAGATTCTACTCAAATTCAAAATTCCTACTCCAAGAATCATCACCCAAATCTGCACAGGGTTGGTTTTCAGCCAACTTCGTGCCATTTCTGGGATCAATCCACTAAGAACTAGGAAATTGTGATTACATGGTTTGAAAGTACGTTTATAGGGCTACAACTTTCATGCAGATCATCACTTAAAATTCCAATTAGAACAGGTTCAAAATCAGCCCCCAAGTTGGCTCTTCATCAAAACTGTTTACGCAGAACCGAATTTTCAGCCAACTTTGCAAGCTTTCTGAGGTTAATACACAATGAACCACCGTGCAAGCTTTACACTGTTTGAAAGCCCTATCAATCTAGTTTCTAAAACAACAAGAATCATTCGAATCCAAGTTATCTACACCAAGTTATGAAAGTTTTACTAAAGCTGGTCCAGCATGACTGTTAGTATGAAACTTGAACAAAAACCTAAATAAAACTTGAAATTAATAGCAAAAGTTCATAATACATACCTTAAACAAGCTGAGAACCTTGCTTAGGAAGAAGAAAAGCTTACTTTCTATGGTGGAATTTGTCTAAAATTGGAAAGAAAGCTCCAAGAAAATGAAGAACAAGAGAGGGTAGAGAGAGAGCTATGAGGGTCGGCCAAGGGAAGAATAAAATGAAAGAGAATTAGGTCAAGAAAGAATAAAAGGAATAAAAGAATAATGGAAGAAAGTGCAACCAATTAAAGCTAAACAAGAGTCAAGCTAGGGTTTAGATATTTTGGCATAGTAGGTACTAGTTGGCTAAATATAATTTGTACAAATTTTTAATCACCTATCACTTAATAATTAGCAAGTTTTGTAACATAAAATTTTAAAACAAAAGAGAGAAAAAGGAGGTTGGGAGGGCCGGCCATGATGGAGAGAAAAAGAGAGTAAAATAGGTCAAGAAAATGCAGAAGAAATAAAGGAAATAATGGAGAAGAAATGGACCAATTATAGTATGACAAGAATCATGTGAGTTGGTATGCTTTTAATGAAAGATTGGCTAACTTGGTTAAATTTGATTAGTGAAAATATTGGTCACTTATCTCCTAGTAATTTGCAAGACTTTATGGCACAAATTTTAAAGCAAAAAGAGAGAAAAATAAGAGAGAGAGAGGGCCGGATTTTAGAGAGAGATAAGCAAGGGAAATTAGTGAAATTTTTTTTTTTAGGTCAAAATTTTGAACTAAAGCTTACTTAGTCAAAAGTCTTGAAAATGATAAAGTTAGTTAGTCAAAATTAAACACTATTATAAACTAATGGTCCAATAAAATTAATCCAAATTTGGTACTTAGGTGTACCACTTAATAATGAAAGAATCTTATTTAATTAGACTAATTAACTTAAGAAATCTTCTAGTTAGTAAATCAAAAATTAACACTAAACCCTAAATAAAAGAAATCCCTCATTAAAGGCACTTTGATTTTCCTTTTCTTTTCTTTCCTCACAATTTTTTTTTCTACTAAATTTTTTTTTCTACTAATGAACATAGCATGAATTAAATGATTTGCATGAATTTTTGGGGCGTCACAATAAAATATTCAAAAATCATACAAAAATGAAAATTTTCTAAAAAATTAGTGTGTGGGATGATATGAAATGCACACGAGTGAAACTATCACTAAAATGCCCTATGGGTTTAGCGTTGGACTAGCCTTTTCTAGAAAACCCCTACTAGCGTTGGACTAGCAGGAAAGCGATAAAGCCACAACTAGCGTTGGACTAGTGTGGTGACGAAATAAAACTGATAAAACATGAATCAAAGCAATAAAGCATAAATCGAAAGCAAATAAACATAAAAAGACATAGGAGATCACATAGGAGCACGTAACACGTAAGCACGATATATAGATGCAAAAATCCTAATGAAAGCGGTAAAAAACATATAAATACACAAGCATGCAAAAGTACACGAGCCCTAGCTATTACACCGGCAAATTTAGCTACAATTTTAGGGGGAAGAAAGTAAAACGACCTATCTATTACATAGATCTATCTAAGTACACAATTTTGCTAAAATATAAGAAATGTAGCCTAACTATTACATTGACTAATTAAATACAAAAAATATTACATTTTTGTCAAAATAATAAAATTCAAAATTAAATAACATAAAGTAAATAATACGCAAAAAGCATATAAAATACGAAACATGTGAAGAAAATGTATAATAAATCACATAAGGGCACATTGGAGCACATAAGAGAAAAATCAACGAGGAATAGAGATACCTCTTTGAAGATCCGATACAAGTGCTTAAGAACACAAAAAATATGTCAAGGTACCTCGGTATAAACAAATAAAGGCTAAAATGTGAAATCCTAACAAAATTAGGGTAAAAATATAAATTCTACGAAAATAAGGAGGCTACAAGTAAATTTCTATAAAGCTCAGGGGGTAAATTGGAAATTCATGCAAATATAAGGGAACAAGATGGTAAATTCAAGCAATTTAGGGACAAAATGGTAAATGAGGGGACTTAATTGAAATGAAAGTAAAATCTTGGGGGCAATATGAAATTTTGGTGGGTTTAATTGCATAAAAATGCAATCTTTAAAAGACATACCAATAATGACCAAAAATTAAGGCCTAAAGAATAAGTTTCTAACAATAAAAACATCAAATTCTAAAGTATAAGAAGCTAATTTAATTAACTAAGATGATTCAGTTAATTTAACTTAACCATTGCATTAAATTAGTTAAACTTACATTATTAACTAAACAAACATTAACAAACATTAACAATTAAATAAAAATGAAAATTAAAGAAAATCTAAAACTAAAAATTACCCCCCTCCCCCCTATTATGCTTCTTTCTTCTCGTCCTTGCCTCCTGTTTCTCTTCTCTCTGTTCTCTCTAGACTCTGTTTCACTCTTTTCTTTCTATCTCGTGTTGCTTCTCGTTTTCTCTCTCCCACTGTTCTTTCCTTCTCTCCTTCTCTTGTTTTCTCTCGCCCCCTTTGTTCTCTTTCGGTCCTCTCTCTATCGGTTTCTTCCCCAAAGCAACAGCAAGGTCAATTTCTATTTCAAATTCAAGGAGAAGGATGTACGGTGGTGTAGATTTTAGATAGTGGTGGTTCAGTGATGAAGGCGGTAGTGACTGATATGGCTGTGGGCAATTGAATTTGGTGGGTTTGGGTGTTACGATAACTGATGATTGGTGGTGAAATTCTGCTGTTTTGGGACTGAATTCGCACAACTTGGATGCAGCTTGGAGGCTATATTATATTATTTATTATTATTATTTTCTGGAAATGGATTTTGTATGGAATTGGGGCTGGCTTGATTCGGTGGTGATTGTTAGTAAGGGGGTTGATGTAGTGATAATGATTGAATTGGTTGCAGGTTGTTCGTACATGATTATGTGTGCTGTCTGGTGGCTTTGCAGGTGCTGGTATGGATGGCAAAAGGGAATGAATTGCGACGGAACGTGGAGGCTAATTGATGGTGACTGAGATTTATGGCTGGTGGTGCCTGGTTGAATGGTGATTAAAATTGGTATTGTGGATGATGGTGGTAGAGCGATGATGTTTTATTTTTGTTGTGTTTGTTTTTGTGCAGGTGGTATTTGGGCAGTACTTGATAGCTGTGGTAATAGGGGAAGTCTAGTTTGATTGCAGGGGAGGATTGGTGGAGATTGGTGGTGCGTGGGAGCTTGGGGGGCCTTCTGATGTTTGTTGGATACAAGTTCAGGCAGTCTGATAGAGATGTTTGGAGCTGATTTTTGCTGGTTCCTGGAGCTGCTTGCTGGTGGTTTGGAGGGATGAAGGTTGAAGGCAGAGTGGTGGAGCGTTGGTGATTTGTAAAGTTGTATTGATTGAAGGGGGCAAGGAAGGGGTTGTTTCGGTAGTATGGTGATTGGGACTCGGTGGTTGAGTTTAGTGCTGGCGAGGGTGGAGGGCAATTGGGTGGTTGTTTCCGATGGTGGATTTGGTCTTCTAGAGTGAATTTGTTGACTTTTCTTGCAGGTTATGGAGGTGTTGGAGAGGGGCTGTTCGAGGTGGTTATTAGCTGTAGTTAATGGTGGAAGTTGTGGTGAAGTATGGTGTGGAGATAGTGGCTATAGGTAGTTGAATGGAATCTGATGTTACGTGTAAGTTGTAGGTAGTGGAGGGTAACCGAAGATGGTGGTGGAGGGTGGTTGATATTGGTGTATTGTCTATTATGAGATTATAATTGAACGGTGAAAGAGGGAGAAGAATTCAGAAATCAAACTCAAACCCATAAACATAAACAACAAAACCCAGAAGAACAGATCTTCAAGAAAACCAAAAGGAAAATCAAGCAATAAAAAATAAAAACTCAGAAAACAAGAACAAGAAGACTATCTGATGATTATATGATGATTTGACTAAAATTTTCAACAAATATACAATTAATCCATTAATCAGATTTGCTTAGAAAAATGAAAGAAAAATGGATCAAACAAGGAGAAGAACCTACCTTTTGAACTTTCAAGATGATCTGAGGATGAACAGTTGCTTTGAAGGAGGCGACGAACAGTAGCTTGTAAAAAACGATGAACAGTGGCTATTTTCTTGAACGGTTGATGTGTGTGTATTTTGGTGTATGAGTGTGTGTTTTGATCCTTTATGGATAAAAATGTGTGTGTTTTGAGGATTTTTCTTATTTTTTTTCTTTTTTTTTGATTTTAATGGGGGGTATTTATAAAGCTAGTTGTCTAGGTCACCAAGAATACTACAAAATAACAAAAATATCACCGGTAATAAAAATTCTAATTTTATTTAAAAAATATTTTTTAATCCAAAAAAATAAAAAATTAATACAAAGAAATGACAGAAAACTCAAAAATTTGCCAAAAAATTCAAAATAGATTTCAAAATAAAGGTTAGAGCTTAAAACTAATCAAAAACGCGTTCAGGGTGTGAAATGATGCTTTTGTCCCTAGACAACAAAAATACACAAAAAATAGTTATTAACCAAAAAAATAGTCAAAAATTAAAAATAAGCTTAAAACCCCATAAAATGCATTTATGACTCAAAAGTTGGTGAAAATGCGTTAAAAAAGTGAAATGACGATTTTGCTTTTGCATGCAGTATTTATAAAAAAAATAGTAATCATCCCCGAAAAAATAAGAAAATTTAGAAACATGCTTAAAGAATTAGAAAAATAAATTTGGGACCTGAAATGAGTGAAAATGGTGTTCGTGAGGTGAAATTACCATTTTACCCTTGTGCTAGTAAAATTAAAAATAATACCAATTAAATTTGAAAAAATCAAGAAAAATTAAAAAATATGTATGAAAGTAAAATATGAATTTAAAAACCCCCAAAGCCAATAGAAAATATTTACAGATAAAAATTACTATTTTGCCTCCCGAGATTATTGAAAAATTAGAATTTGAACCCAAAAAATATAAAAGTGCCCCACATGTTAGAAAAATGAGCGGTGTGTCAAAATTTGGTGTCTACATATATAACATGCTCAAGCCAATAAAGTGATACATGTGTTACTTACTGAGTGAATTTGCACTCACCCCTTATTTTTATACAGAATAGAAGATGAGTTTTAGAGGAGTCCTGGAATAGCTCTTGGAGCCTTTTGCCTTAAAGATGTGAAGTAAGGGCAATAGTAGTAGTAGAGTTTTATTTTGTTTAATCTATGGTATGTTAAGTTAGGATATGTCTTGGAACTTTAGAATGCTAGAATATTTGTTTTGTATTTAACTGTGGATGGTTATTATTTTGGAACTGGTAATATTTGGGATTAATGTTATCTTTATATGTGTTAAATTGGGATGTTTTTATTAGATACTTTGATTTTTTTTAGCCTTGTGACTCAGCTTAGCTTGGTCAGGGCGGTATTATGTTCCACGGTACGGGGCGTGACAGTTTACACCCCTAACTCCAATAAATCTTGACTCTTTAAGTAGGACTCCATACACAACTGCCAAGTGCGAAAATTATGGTTGTTTAATTTTTTGATATTGCTTACCAAAATATCCATCATTTGACTTAGTATTATCTTGTTTTAAATTCTCCCTTTAGGAGTGGGCAAAAATAAGCAAAAAATCAAAAAATCGCACTAAGTGGTCCATTTTGAATCAAAAAATGAGGGTAATCAAACCAAATTTTAAAAGCGGTTGGATTAATCAAACATCATTTGCAAAAGCGATTTTGGTTTTGTGTATCGATATTTAGAAATCGCGGTTAACTGAACCAATCCACATATATGTCTTAGGGGTAAATATTTATGAATATTATAGAGATTAAGAAGTATTCAATTATTTCATTTTCAAGTTTAAAATAATTCAAAAACTTAAATATCATGTTAGATTTTTCTTTCCATTTAATTTTTAGATTTGTATATTATTTTATCTTTTTATACTCCGATTATCATATACTTTCTTGATACTAAATAAAAAGGTTACTTTCGTACAACTTAGATACATAATATGAAAAATAACATAAGTATTCTTCACTCATGTTGTGAAAAAATTTGATTTCTAACTTTCTTTTTTATTCTAAAAAGAATGGATACAAAAGTTTCAATTTGTAATTTTATTGCTTGTTTTTCAAAGTAATTAAAATTGTATAAGTAATTTTTTTATTTGAACAAGTATTTATGCTGTCATATTTTTTTATCTATTGTGTCAAATTGACTAATATAATACGATTCTTATTACCCGTGGTACTCGATCCTCTTTAACTGGGTAACCACTAAGCGTTTAACCGACTAATGAGGGTCGAATACGGTTAGCAAATTAGGCGAACTTGTACGAGTGGTTCCGATTAGGATATTAGGTGAATGGACCGGTTAACCAGTCCATGCCCACCCCTACCTCCCTTCATCCCATAAAGATAGGCTTGCTTTACTTTTGTATTTGTCCCAAATTATAGGCATATTTCTTTTTTCAAAGAGTAGTTGGCTTGTGATTTTACTAACATGCACATATTTAATATACATTGAAAAGCTAAAGCATTCTAAGTTTCAAGAACAATATATTAATACGTGTCTTTTTAATTTTAATGAATGATCTAATCTTAATAAGAGGTAGTTGAGGAAAGTATAAATAGAAAATAATTATTGTAACAACATTAACTAAATTTCTTAACCAGTGTGAAAAAAGAAATACGTGTATCTTTATCGGAGGAAGGGAATACTAAACAAGTTGGGTCCTAGATGAAGTAGTTCTATGTCTCGAATTATGCATGAATAAGGATATTTACAAACTTTGATCAAATCGTAGTTGAAGAATATTTTCATTAGCAAATAAAACCACCATAGAAACAACGATCCTGTATTGTCCCACTCTGATACCACTTGTCGTAAATTTTTAACAAGTAATGAACGAGATATATCCAACAAATAATAAATTAAAATTATATAACTTAAGCTTTTAAAATTCATTAACAAACACTTACACATATCAAATACTGCACAAATATAGTTAAGGCAAAACTACAACTACAACATAAGAGAGTAAAAACTGAGTAACTTGCCTTCTTACAAGTCCCTTAGGCCTATTGATTGGTACATTAGGAAGATTTTCAAAATGTAGGAAAGGAAGATAGTGTGCTAAATATCTCTAGAATAGCAATTCTACGTATCTATTTAGATGCTAATGCGTTTGTTTGTTGTCTTATTGAATTATTTGTGGTTCATAAACAGTAAGGATTGTTGTAAATTATACGAGTATTATGATTTAACTTAGGAGAAACTTTTAGTTTAAGGAAAAAGGTGACAAGTGTGAAATTTACATATTTTAATTTATGATTAAATATGTGCTTTTAGGATGTCTTAACACATTTTATGATGAATTTGGCTCATTTTAACATCAAATCCTCAATTTAGGGGATATTTTTTTTTCCAGATTTTAGGGTTTTTGCCTAGATTTTGGGTTTTTGAGGTGGGATTTATATTTTGAGCAAATTAATGCACAACTTCAAATAGTAAATTAAGTATTCATGGAAAGTGGTGTAGAAGAACTCTCAATTGAACAGCCTTAAGTGGGACATGTGGAGTCATTTTCTCAAATAGTATTAAGAGATTTTTGCTATTCCTGGTTTATCATGTTCTCAAATTCTTTTGAACTTAATCACTCTTTTATACAAATAGTTCAAAATGATCAATTCAAAAGTAACTCAATTGAGGACCGTTATGTTCATTTGGCTAGTTTTGAGGCATTATGTGATACAATCAACTTTAATGGAGTTAGTAAAGATGCTATAAAACTTAGATTGTTTCCATGTTCCTTGTGTAGCAATTCTAAAATTTGGCTTCATTCACGTGCACCAAACGCATTCATCAATTAGGCTACTTTGTCAAATTTTTTTTAAAAAAGTATTTTTCACCCATTAAAATGGGTAAGTTGAGAATGGACAAAATTAACTTTAATCAACAAGAGGATGATTCATTGTATGGAAGCTTGAGAGAAGTATAAGGACTTGCTATGAAAGTGTCCTCACTATGGACTTTCCAGTTGGCTAATAGTCTAAACATTTCGTAATGGATTAACCCATTGACTTCCCAATTGGCTAATAGTGAAAACATTTCACAATGGATTAACACATCTTACTCGAGTTAATCTAGATGCATCCGTAGGTGGAGCTTTGATGGAAAAGTCACCAAATGAAGCTCAAAAATTGATAGAATAAGTGGCAACCAATCAATCTCAATGGCAACATAATGGAAGTAACCATAGAAGACCTTTCGATATGTGTGATAGTGATGTTTTTGATAAGTTGAGTACTAGAATAGATAAAATTGAAAACATTTTGAACAAGTTTCTTGATGTTGTTGGCTCTAATTCTCATGTAAATGTTGCATGTTGTGCTAATTGTGGATAAATGCATAATACAAAATGAATGTGTTGTTTTTGCACCTGTACAATGTGTTAGCAATTATAATTATCCACATCATAGTAATTCATGCTCAATAACTTAAAATGAAGGGTGGAATAACCAACAAACTCAACTTGTTAAAACCAAATTTAAACCTACTTGGGAATTGGCCATAGAAAAATTGACTAGTGTTACCAATGAGGTATGTAGTGCTATTAATATCAAGATTGATAGGTTGGAAAATGACACTAATAAGAGATTTCAAAAGATGGAAGGGAAGTTTCAAAGGTTAGAGAAAAGATTTGACCAATTGGAGAACCAAATAACTTATGCCTTGAACATTGGGAAACATATTGAACCACAAGTCAACATTGAAACTAATCCTAGTGAACATGACAAAGTAAATGAATTTCCAACTTCTGGGCAAATGAATGTGAAGAATGAGAATGTGAGTCATAAAGGGATAAGAAGTAAGGTGATGAAGTTTAAGAAGGAAATTGGATCAAATCAAGCTTCAACTTCAAGAACAATCCCCATTCCCCCCACTCCTTGATGAGGAAATTAAAAATGAAGATGATGAAGGTAAGATTGGGTTGAGTTTAGTAACTAATTGCCATGCTTTCATGTGTGAAGTTGATTATATTGGTACCAACTTAATATTAAGTCCAGAAGATAATCTTGGCAACCTTGGCTATGAAGTGGGCCAAGATTCTCTTAAATCTTGCTTCATGTGTGTAGAAATGGAAAATTCTTATGATGAAGCATTAATCTTTGCAAAAAGGGAGCAACTCAATTCTATTCATAAATTGAGCATACATGGAGTTGTTCAACTTTTGTGGGACATATCAATCACATTGATGAAAAGTCTAACTCTAAACATTAAATGAACTGCTTGTTGGGAGGCAACCCGACATTTCTTTAAGTTTCATGTCATATTACATTGTTTTTATGCTTGTTAAGTTGTCTAGTATATTGTTATGGTGTTTAAATTATGTTTGTAATTTTTGTGTTCAAAGATTCAAGAAATAAGTGATGTAATTTATCTTTGAACTTTGAAGACAAATTCATAATTTGACTCATATTCTCGGATGGAATCTAATTGACTTTATTCTAAGGGCTTAAATATTGTTTTTGATGAGTTAGTTTGACTTGTTGTGAAGTATGAGAACACTGAGGCATATTTGCAACTTTGAAGTTTCATGGCAAAGAAATTGATGAGCCATCTTTGAGATCTCTTGTGTTTCAAAGGTACATTGGGTTTTATCTTTGAGATCTCTTGTGTTTCAAAGGTACATTGGGTTTAGACCATTTTGTTTCATCATTTGGAATGTGTTTGAAGTGAATTTGTAGTTGAAGTCATGCGAATAACCAATTCAATGCATTGAGTTCCTAAGCTACTATTCCATTGATTACTATTCATGAGTATCTTTCAATTTAGCAATTTAGTTTCTCATTTGATAATCTATATGGATATTTCATGCATAAGTTGGATTTTGAGCAAATTTGTTTTATCATTTAAGTTGGATTTAAGCAAATTTGTTTTATCATTTAAAACTTGTTTGAAATGTTGTTTTGGTCCAAAAGTAGACGAAAATCAATTTGAGTACTTGATACAATTCAAAGTTTCAAGTTTTATGTTGATGAATTTCTAGCTTTCAATCTACCCACATTTCATGGTTTCAGTTGACATGAGTATATTTCATTCATCATTTGAAAGGTGGTTCAAGTGTTTATATGTTTATAAAGTTGTTTGGATTGAAATTGAAGACTAAATGCTAAAAAGTCTGCAATTAGACCAGAGAATCAAAAAACTTGCAGCAAAGAAAACTGCTATAGCATTACTGCTTACAGAAGGTGATCCACGTATCACGAAATCCACGAACCAAACTATTGATTTGTGGACAATTGAGTTTTAGGGTTGGCTTTTTGCTAATGTGCATTATTGCTTGGCAATTTGAGTTACATTAAATAAACACTTGAACACATTTCAATAAGTTGCATTTTATACCTAATTGTTAATTGGTTCAGTGTAAGTTGAGCATGTTTCTCATGCTTGATTGAAGAGTTCAAGCATCACCAATAGAGCAAGCATGCAAAGGGACACAACTTCAGCCAATTCACAAGAGGAGTTTTCTTGTTCCATTACCATACTTTTTTTTTCCTTATATTGGAGTATAATGCATGAGATAAGTGTTGGGGGGGGGGGGGAGGAGGAGGAGGCATGTAGGATGATGATGTATGCTTGTGAGTTATTTTCAACCATTATTTGTGTTCAAATTTTCTTATTTGATTGAAATTACTTTATACGCATGGACAAATATTTTTCTTTAAGTCATTTGGAAATGATTGTTATGTGATTTGGAGTTTGATCTTATAGAAAGTATATCTTGTAAAGTAGTTGAAATTATGTCTAAATTTTACATGTTTGATTTAATTTCGCTTCTTTGCTCGATTGCAATATAGGTGGTAGATTTGGACAAAAAGTGTAACTTATTTTCTATGAAGATTGCTTTTTATATAAAAGGACTTTATACTATAAAAAATGAATGTTGAATGACATAATTGATTTACTCTAATGAATTATATGCTAAGTAACTTGGAATCTTGATTAACAAATGTTGATTTTCGCATCAAAAGGCATTTGTATGAGTATGCATAGTAAACTTGAGTGAAAGTTAATTGTTGAGTAATCAGAGATCTTCATCAATCAATATCAATTTTTGCATTAAAAGACAATTCATTTCTCAATTAAAGATTGAAATATGATTAAAATTAGTTAAAGTGTTCGGTGACCGGGTGTTTTCATCCACCAATATCAACATTCGTGTAAAAGACAACTACAAGTTTTGAATGCTATATAAACTAGTCCCTATTATATGAAATTAATCATAGGCATAAGGAGTACTTCATGTTCATGTTGATCATTTGAGTACTTTATGTTCATGTTGATCATTTGACTTGTGAAATCTTGCAGGGAAATGAAATTTATTTGAACTAGTATAATCGTGATATAGTTACTTTCTTTGCTTAGTATTATGATTATTGAAGTCAAAACAATTGATTGCATAATAGTTATTTATTCGGACTTAAGGAATAGCATTTTCCAAAGCACGTTTGTTATTTCAATGTTTGAATCATTGTTTGGTCTCAAATTTTTTAATTGCTTAAGGACAAGCAATGATTTAAGTGTGGAAGAGTTTAACCAGCCATAAATTTAAGTATTTTAGTATATGATCTAATACGTATTTTTAGTATATTTTTAGTATGATATTAGTATTTTTAATATAAAATTGTCTCATTCTGACAACAAATCATCAAACTAGAGTTTATTTTGGAAATTAAGGTTTTTTTACCTCGATATTAGGTTTTTTTAGAAGGATTTATATTTTGAACAATCCAATACCCAAGTTTATGTTCTTTTGGTGCAAAAATGATATATAGACATAATTTGGACCAATTGGAACATGATTATTCTCATTTGAAGTTATCCAAAATTGTATCAAACTTGTCATAAAACTTGAAGATTGATTGATAAATGATTTGAAGAATTTTTCATTAACTTTTTCATCGAGAAATTTAGGGTCGACATCACAAAATTGTCTCAAAGCTAGAGCAGCAATAACCATGAACAAAAGGGGCATTCTTGTAAGTTTAAGGAGGATCCATGGGTTGGGATCCGTGGCCCTCCACCCATGAATCCATGGCCATAAGTGAAAACAACCAGCCCCACTTTCACTTGCTTTATAGCTTATTTTGAAGACTTTTTAAGGTGCTATCTAATAGTAGTTTGCCCTAGATGATCTTGCCAGCTTTAACAAGACTTTTTGTGAAATCAAGAACGTATTTTCATGATGATGTTTCTGAGTTGATGAAGGCTTATTTCTTCTATATATACAAACCCTAGTATTACATGAAAGGGAATTTATTTACTAGTATCATCGTTTGTAATCAAACAACGAGTCCAATTGTCACCACAATGTTTGATGAAAAGATGGAGAATATTTGAGCCAAGCTCATCATTTTTGTAAGCATTTCTTATCCTTTCCCTTGCAATCTCTTTCTTTCATGTGGTCTGTGTTGAATATTTGTGCTTAAATCTATCTTAATTCATGTCCAACTAAGTTGTTACTCTAGGGTAAATATGAAACTATTCATATGAGATGCTTAAGTTTATGACCCAACATGAATCTTGTTTGTTCGTTTACTTGGTTTTAAACACTTGTATTAGATTGGCCACTTTTTGCAAGTTATTTTAGTTATTAATTGACAAGAGAACTTGCATTTAATAATGGAAATAAGTAAATGAAACTTATGTAATATCACATAGAATTAATGATTTTCATAAGTGGGTTAAGGTGATAAATCTCAATTCAAGCACTAAATGGACTAATTTATCCAAGATTTTATCGTAAAATAGGAAAACTCATGAGCTAGTAACATTTAATTCGTATAGGAATCTAGTTTTGAATAAAATAGAATCGAATCCTAAACAAGGATGGAGATGTATAATGGCCATAAACTTGACTTTTATATTTTGTGACCTTTAGTGAATTCTTTATCCCAGAACAACTTTATTTAACAAGTTTTCTTGTTTACTTGAAGTTGAACTACTATACGCCAACATAAGTTCTTTTGAATTTCTACCATCTCAATGTTGATTGTTTAGACAATAGAGTAAATTATTTGTCTTTGCAATTGTGACATTTTTGTTTCTTCGTGGGATCGATTGTAATACTTTTCTCACTACGCTTGATCTTTGCCCTTGCAGATAAAGGGGTATTAAGTTAATTTATTACGTGTTTGTGTGTGTTTGTGCATAATTTTATTGCATATTTACAAAACCTGATTCCTGCACATCAATCAGTGCCCCTAGTACCTCAATGATTAAGCTAGACTAGATTGAAAAAGATAAGAAAGTTTGTTAACAACTTTGCAGACCTATTGATTGGACATGTACTGAAAGTATGACAATTCTACCGTGAGAGCTATTTTTAGGAACCCTATTTAGTACTCTCCCGCAAAGAAAATATAAATTAGACGTCATTTTATTCATAATCATGCCAGCTGATGTATCTTTTGGTTTTATTAATTCTGAAAATTTTTGCAGAACTCTTAATGATATCAAGTTTTGCAATATTAGAAGACCAACGGGAATACTATCCTTGGATTAACAATTTTGTGTAGATATGTTTAGGTTAAATTTAAATTACAAAACAGCCTCAGAATATAGGATAGCACAGCAGTAGTGGCGAATTTTAAATCCTTTCCTTTTGTAAGTTTCTCTTATTTGAAAAACTGATGGACTACAAAATATTTTAGAAAGGGAAATTGCAACAGATTCCTTGCCTTGATATTTTCAAATCCCAAGATTATTTCTTAATTTTGCTCCATTCTCAACTGAAATATATTTCCTTTCAAAAATAGCTATTATTTCCGCTATCTAACTTGAATATAATGCAGCCGCATAAAAATTTTATTCTTAAAGTTTCAACCCAAACTAAACCTTCGGGTCTTTGAGTTAATCAACACGGGAGAGAAGGCAGTTGTACAGGTGGCTCAAGGAAAATCCTAAGTAATAAGGACTCAAGTCCAGTCTTGAAGCCCAGCACTCATGACTCCATTTAGAGGGGCGTGCTTGGCAAACGAGTAGAAAATCTTTCAGATATAAACGATTTTACAGTTGAGTTACTCGTGGAAGGTCTGGATTGGTTATCCTTAATCTCTTGCCGTCAGCCTTAGAATCTCTCAAAAGTACATTGATTTATCATATTAGGTATATAATGACGAGTTCAAGCCAAAGGTAAATAATCGTTCTTTTGAGTTAATGAACAAATTTTGAATGAATGTTTAGGTGTTGTTAGGAATAATGGAGCTCAGTATTATTCCGAAAGATATTGGCTTAAAAGTTTTAGTCATTCTACTTGGATTTAAACGAATGCCAATTTTACGAGTTGGCCTTAAATGTGCGTGAATAATGCAAATTAAACTTGAATGAATGTCAGTCCTACGAAATAGCGTAAACTAAACACCACATTACGACCAGAGCTGAATGAATGCCAATTCTATGAACTATGCTCGAATAAAAATAAGTTTATAGTGCGGCCCATAATATAAAAAAATTAAAAATAAATTAATAGTTTTCAATTCTTTTAATGACAATCGAAAGATGACCAAAATAGAATAAAAAGGGCCACCAATTATGCAGCCTTATGGCTTTGTAAAGCCATATGAACATGAGATTTCTATCTTCTAGGTCCTCCACGGAGTTTTATGTTTTATTATTTGATTCAACAAATTGTCATTGCTAGGTTAGACTAAACCACTTAAATAGTATTGCAATTCATTAAAATACTTCTTATTCATAACTTTACCTTTCCTGTTAACTTGGAATTGTTGTTTTTTATTGAAGTCATTGAAGTAAATGAGGGATACGAAAAAACTTAGTTTATAAAATAATTTTGTATGCATCAAATACTAAAAAATTTCTGAAGTACAAAATAACTACTTGTACATTTTACAAATAAAATCAATATATACCTTTATTATCAATTAAAACACATACTACTTGAAGAATTATAAGATTTTGAATATTTATTGAATTGAATAATAGTTACATCCTTGAAAAAAGTTGTTTTTTGATGTCACGGATCTCCATCTTGATCTTTGAGATTATAGTAGATTGATAAATACAAACAGAAATCTTGTAACTTTAGTCAACGTCTATTTTAGCTTGCTTTCAAGTTTTTACTGAGGTTCTCTTATTCTTTATGTCTTCTTTTTTTTTTTTACGTTTTTTTTTTTTTTTTGGAGAAAGGGCGCCCTTTTGATTTGTACCTCTAAAAGAAAAGTGAAATGACAACATCATCCATCTTGGAGGCAATTTTTCTTTCACCTTTGAAATAAACTAATATTTGATAAAATTTGGCATCAGAATGTCAATCAGCCTTGAATTATTTCAGAATAAATATATTAATACCATATATATATTGATTTGTATATCTTCATTATCAATCTATTGCAAAAGACAAGATATTAGTGACATTTTCGACTTTTGTTGCCGAGTCAGGTAAGGAATGAAAATCTTGTTTATGTTTGAAGGTGAAGACCTTATGATCTCAAATCATCTTAGTTTTGATGATTAACAAACTAATATTGAAGTTTACTAGTGGGTTATTAAGTTGACTTTGCAACAAAGTAAGATAGGAATAAAAAAGGAGATGAAATCCAAACAACCATGCGGACGTAACAGAAAGAGATGCGGATGTCCGGATTACTGGAAATAGCTAATGGCCAGAAAGCATCTAAACCAAAGTTCAAACGCAACATGTGGACATCCGAACAACCAAAATTGCTCAAAATGGATTGGTCAGAATGTGTCTGGACATAGGTCCGCATGAAGATCTGAACGCAGGAAGCGGACGCTCGGATCATGAAAATACTAAAGAACAGCTAGTTTAGCATAAAAATCAATTTGACCATTGGAGGCCATTTTCCGCATAATTTTCACTCCTTATAAATACTCAACTGTGGAATTGAGTGTAACGTTTGTCTACTTAGTTTACAAGTATTTTAAGAGTGATTTTGAGGGAAAATACTCTTGTATATGTGTGTGCTTGTAGTTCAAGGTAAAATAGTTACGTGGGATTGAGAGTGCATTTCTAAATATGGTTGGAAGCTTTTAAGTGTAGCAAAGTGTGTGAGGGTTGAGAGAGATTGTAGAACTCTTTGGCTTGTCTTATAGAGTTTAGGGTAAGCAAAGTGGGGACTTTAACTCTATTAGAGCTAAGAAGAGAGAGCAAAAAGTGATCCCTACTTTTGTACACGTTGGTATGCTTTATCAACTTGAGAAGAAGTATTTATTGCATTAAATTCCAAGTGGTAGTACTTGGGAGTGAATGTATGTACCAAGTTTATTGCCGAAATATTATAAAAATTCGGTTATGTTACTTTTATTCTTATTTTTATTTTGAGCTTTAAATTTTTTTATCGTTATCATTGTCATTGTAAGTTTGTTTATTGCTGTGTTAGTTGTACTATTTTTGGGGCCTACAGCAGGCAAAATTCATATGCGCTTCAACTAGCTTAAAATCTTTTCATAAAAAAAAAACCTTGTTCTTGTCTATGGCCAATACATCTAAAAGTGAGGAAAAAGATAAAACAATTTTTTTTTTCCAAATTTGCTATTTTTCATTGGGAACTCTTTTATGCCATTATCATTATCCTCATTTATGGACTTTTTTTCTTACTATCAAAGATAAAAATTTCTCTAGTGTGAAAAAAATTTTGAACAAAAAGCATTTATTCAAAAGGTCAAAAGGGAAAAACTAGGGAAATACTATTTATAGGAAGAAAATAAAGACTCGGCTTTGATCCTTCATTTTTGTAGTAATTTTAAAGGATACTTATTAAATAAAAAAAATATTTTTGACCTTGTTTGAATTAAATGTGTGACAAAATACTCGTCCATCTATTTCTGCCACTCCTGAAAACAGTTTCTTCACAATAAATGTACCTTGCTGTTTTGAGGCAAACTTGCCCTTATCTTCCTCTTGAATTGGAAGAAATAGCTTCAGAACTTTGTCTTCTTCCAATGGGGGAAACATGACAGTTTTGTTAGCACTAACTATGGATTGTTCGTCGCATTGTCTCGGACAAACAACATCAACCTCTTCTAATCAATGATTGCCAACTATTCATAAATTTATTCGACCCACTCAGCCTCTTATAGCTGAAGTTCCATGAGAATTTATAAAGAAAGGATTCCTACTTCTGCATATAAGTCTGTCTCCATTTAGTACATGAGAGAATAAGCAGTTGTCTCATTAGAAGTTCTAACTGTAGTAGCCAAGAGTGAGTAGGATAACTTCTCATGCCATTACATGCATGAGCGTTTTTTTCCCTCTCCCTTTTCCTTGTTTTATCTTTGCAAATTAAAATGCATCTTGATTTTTAGTTGCTAAGTGGGAGGTAACCCTATGCATAAGCACTTTGTATAAAATTCTCTTGTTGTATATTTGATGTTTTTGGGTGGGCAAAGTCGAATGTATGAATATATTAGGATAATTACAAAATACCATAGGTATTGCTTTCGATAATATAGTTTTCCTATCTTTTTAATATGACCACATAACCCGTATAGTTTTATAGAATGTGAAAAAATAGACAGAATATTCTATACTATGTATGTATTACTCATTGGACATCATGATATATATCACATTAGTAGTAGTTTATAAGAATAGATGCAGTACATTCTATGAATATTCCACAACGGAGCATTCATTCCGTCCATTTTCCATGTTCCATAGAAATGCTGAGAGATTACATAGTTATATTGAAATATAGGGAGATTATATGGTCGAAACTGATGCCAAGTTGGGTATTTCGAAATTTATCCAATATATTATGACACCGCATCAGAATATTTAATTGCAAGCCTTTGGTATTTGTTGATTAAAAGAAGAGGCTTGCTGGCGGTAGTTCTATTTCATATATTCAAAAAAGTAAAATTGCGTCAACTAAATCGGAATGTGATGATTAAGAATAGAGAAAATTATGCATTATATAGCTTGTTACAGAAGGAATGCAGTAATCGAATACTTCAGTCCTTTCTCAAAGCTATCTAGAAGACAGCGAATATCAAACTTGTGATAACTAAACCAATGAAAGGGATTTCTTCAAGGAAGCATATTGGATCTAATGAGCCAATATAATCGAAATTTTGTGAAGTGCTGCATGAAAACAAAGGTCCAACATCCTTGGGAGAATTTGCAAATTGAGGCTTCTCAAGGCTTTGCAGATTGTTTCTGAACCTGACAGAAAGCTGTAATGTTTTTCGTTGCAGAACTGCATACTGGGTTGCCAATCAAGCTGCACACAATGGAAATCTGATTACACATGTATAAATTGCAGAAAAAAGGATTGATTTAAATTTTCTCATTTTTATTGTTTGACTGAAGTCATGAATCATCTCACTTTAGTGTTCTATAAAAAATGTTTTCAAAGTTAAAATTAATTAAATTATTATTTAAATTTATTAATTTTTAAATTTTGTCAATAATTTTTTTGCACAAATAATAGGTGCTTTTTACTTATTCTATTAAATATAATTAAAATCCTAAATATAGAAAATAAAAATAAAAAAATCTTTTTCACCTTATATTTGTGGAGATATTTTTAGAAATTTTGTGTGAATTAAATTACATTCCGTGTTATGTTATTCTAAACCAAACATTGGAATTAGAATCTACACAATTTTCCTATCAATATTTTTAGTAATATCCAAACATAATAAAGAAATATTTTTTCCTAGAATAACATTTCGAGGAATCATATTCCAAGTAAACTTTACTTTCTTGCTAACCAAACGAAGACTTGAAGTCAAATTACTAAATTTGTGGCTGTCATACAAAAAATAGTTAAATAAATAAATAATCAAGTTGGAATTCTTGTATTTGTCTTTCTATAACTAGGAATGAAATGCTTTATATATTCTTAGTCAACACTAGACTATATTGATGAAGTAGATCCACCATGAGCATACTTAACCATTGAAGGCACCATGTCTAAATTCGATAAGGGCCAGAAAGCAAAAACTTGTCATCTTTTTGGTTTGTGTTGAGTTTTTCATTTTTTATTTTCGTTTCCAGTTTTGCAACAAAACAAATGGTAACCATGAGAACCTGAAACAAAAGAGATCAAAGTATGCTCTGATATCATGTCATCAGTTCATTGCACCATAAAAGTGGGACAGAGAGAGAGAGAGACTATGAAAGAATACTAACAAGCGTTAATGTGTGCTTGAGAGTACGAGCTAGAGGAGAGACAAGGCCTTAAATCCTTATAAATCAATTAACTCAAAGTTCAGGTTCATCAAAATAAATGAACTGCACATATATGTTAGAATTACATTGACTATTCTTTATATTCTAGATAGATTTTAAGTGATCTTAACTATTGTTATCTTTTTAGAATGTTCTTTTCAAAAGTCTCTCCACTCCTCAAGGCATATAAATAATATAGGATTAACTCTAGATGATAACTCCATATAACTAACAATTTGTCATTATTGAGAAACAACCAATAAGCATTCATCCATCAAATATTTCTCAATAACCGCAGTTACCAAGGTTATATCAAGCTGGATAACCTAAATATATCTCAATGTGTCTGATATCCCTTTGGCTATATTATGAATACTTTAAGCAAATACACCTATTATTTCCAGTAGTACAGTGCATGGGAATACCACGTATCGATCCCACAAGGACTATGGGAATACTATTACTAGCTTTGTTTCTATTATCTAACCTCTCAAATCAAATGATGAATCCAATTAAATTGCAAACTAACTAAATCCAACTACTCAACTAAATGCCAATCTAGAAGTCAATAGAGAAAATTGACAATAGTAGAGATGATATCTAGATGCAAAAATCCCCTAAAACAAATATGCTACAACTCTAACTTGATTATTGATTAACCAAATTACCTCGACCCTAGATTCCTTTATGTGAAGTATATTCTTTCTCAAGTAAAACAATTCCTATCTTCTTAGTTGATTAATTGGAAACTTTTCTCAATTTTGTGTTAAGCTTTAACCCTAAAACTTAACCTAGGAAGAATTCGTGTTATGCTATCTCTAGTGATTCATTAAAGTTCTCTCTATTCGTAAAGTGATTTAATAATATGTGCAATCTCTTGATATATCCATACAAAATCAATAATTGAATTAAATGACTCATGCAAATCCCAATCCAAATCACATATAAACTCATGAACAAATCTAAGCATAACGTGGGTCTTTCATTGAATCATGAATAAATCATAACTATAAGAATCTAGGGTTCATCCTATCTAAATCATACACAACTCAATTCATAATTACAGGACAAAACCCAACAATAAACAAGAAAAGATAAAGAAGACTCATCCTCATGCAACTTTCTCAAATCTTCCATTGAATCTGGATAAAGTCTTCTTCTTGCTTTACACTATTGAAGCCCTTGAGTTTCTTCTCTACTCTTGCTTTCTTCTCCCTACATCCCTCTGGATGTATGTATGTGTGTAAGATGTGTCAAGGTCTGTGATTAGGGTTTGGAACTTGCTAATTATATATTTTCTATGCTCTAAAGTACAAGAGAGATGCCTTTAAAACGATAGCTACAAATCTATCCAATTCATGCCACTTGCAATTGAAACGTAGCCACAGCAATCTCTGATCGTACTCACATCCCTAACCACAGGGCGAATTGAGGCACGGATTCTATTAGAAAGACGGTCAAATTAGCTTTTCCTCAAAATGTCAAAGTTGTAGTCCTTTGTGTTATCTTTCCAACAGCAAAAGCATCAAGTGATGTCTGTAGGCTAAGATATGTGCAAAATACCAAGAAGTGCTTGGGAGAGTATCAAAATGCAAATTAGTTTTAATAACATGGACTTTTTAATTATGCAAACGTAAGAACTGGAATTCGATATTTGCATAAGAATTGTAGATCATTGTCTCAGCTTTTAAATACATCAAGAATGATCAAAAACCAATTTCTCTAGCTCAAGATATTTCCAAAACACAGAAACATGTCATGTTGCGAGAACCTTTCTTCTGGCTCTTTAGCTTCATACTTTCGATCCAATGCTCCATTTTGACATATGCTTGACTTCAACTCATCACCAACTTCAATCAACCTTCAAAATATTGATGAGGACATCCTTGGAGCTTCGAGCATACACGAGTTTAGCAAGGATCCTCTGTAAGGGCTAGGTGGACTGATGATTAGGCTATGAGCAAAAAGGATGAAACAAGCTCTTCAAGGGTTGATCATGGAGCTTCAAGGAGAGGAAGTAGCTTTGAGCAAGAAGGAGCTGACATCAAAGTGGATTACCTACTTGAGTGTTGAGTATGATGGGTTTGGATCACTTGGAAAGGAGGATTTCGTTTCTAATGGATCCTGGCTAATCATTCCCACACGTGTGAATCCAAAATGGGAATGATCAAAAGGTTGGCAACGCTAGAACGGGTTTCTGATGATTCCTGCTCCACATTCTCATGGACTGAAATGAGGCACAAAATGGACAAAATTTGCCAAGTTATTCCCGCAGCTCATTCCCATGCACAGGAATATGGAGCAGGAACCGACACATTTTGATGGATTTTCTAGTAGTTTTTAAGTTGTATCTTTTAAAGTATGTTTAGCTTAATTAGCTACAATTAGTTTTAGAGTTTTGGTAGGTTTTTAATCGTTGATTTATTGCCTTTTTCATTGTATTATCCAACTTTAAACCTATTAAAAGGCTGATTACGATATTAATAACATATGATATCTTTCAAGTAAAAGCATGAGTTTTCTCTTAACTATTTTAGTTCTTTGGTAACAAGAACTGCTCTTTTTCTTGGCAAGAAAACCTTGTTAAGATCAAGCCTTTGCTTAGAGTTCTTCCAATTTTGGTTTGCTATTCATCATGTGAGATTATCGACTACAAGTTTATTCCATAGGTTGGGTAAAAATCTAAGTTGCATCTTAGAGGGAGAATACCAACAATATTGGTAGTATTCCAAGTGCGATGATTCAATTTGTTCTTGGTGTCTTTAGATAGGTGAGAAAGGGGTTAAGAAGATTGGATTATCTTCAATGGGTTTTCAAGGAGTCCTGGGTGTCTCACAATCAGTTGCGCATCAATTGGTATCAGAGCATGGTCTTCCTTGAAAATTCTAGGTTGTCCAAGCCAATTTCCTTTTAGGAACTTTTGCTATATCTTGTTTTCTTTGTTAATCATTCGTCGTTTTTGTTTCATTGAATTGTTTTCTTTGTTATCTATCTCGTTCTTACCTTTTTGTTCCATTTCTTGCTTCATGTCAATTAGGATCTTGTGTGTTAGATCATTCTTGGTTGTTTAAACTAAGAATTCTAGGTCTCATGTGTGGTTAACCTGTTATCTTGACTGTTTTCAATTGTTTCTTGATTGTTCTTGTGTTAAGACTTCTCAAAAAAAATTTTGAATCTTGATATATGCAAACCTTGAGACAGATTTCTTAACATTTTGTGTTGTGTTTCTAGCTAAAAAATTAAACAAGAAGGCAAAACTTGTGCGCTCTTATTGTAAAAGTTGTGCACTCTAAAGAAAAGAAAAGGAAAGTGCTGATTCCTTTTCAATTGTTGGGCGTGTTCGTTGAAAGGAAAAGCAAAATCTAATTGTGAGTTTGGTTGGTCTTGCACACAAAATATTCAATTTATTATTTCTACTAAGGAAACTATAGAAATCAAGATTTTCACCAAGAGGACCACACATTATGGTGTCTCATTGTGATCCTTGAATCTAATTCTTGTGTGCCTTTCATTTTCTTTGAAATTCTTGATAGCAAACCTACTCTAAGTAATCTCTTGTTTGTTACTCTTCTTGATTATTAATTTGAGTCTTTGTTAAGGGCAATTGAGCAGGTTCTTTGTCAAAGTCATAAAAACGTAATCTCAAAGAGTGGTATGAGGCTAAGTGATAAGCTCATCATCAGGTAAAAACCTATCTACATAGAGTGATACACGAGTGATGAGTAGATACACTTAGGGAGTGAATAAGGTTCTTCTAGTTGTTTTACATGTGCTACTAACATTTCTTTGTAAGTTTGAAACATCATATCTAACCAAAGTGAGCAAAAGCTTGCTAGCTTTGAATTTGCTATAAAAGCTATGAAGGATGAGTTTAAATAAATGTACTCCCATATAAACGATATAGATTCTACCGATAATGGTAAAACAAAGGAGTCACGTAACTCTACTTATGAAGAGGAGATCAAGAAGGATATGACTCGGAAGAGATCATCTCTCGTAAAGGAAGAAGGGTGCATTCCACATGTGACAACAACTTCAGCAGCATAAAGATAACCATTCTCCCATTCAAAGGCTTGAATGGTCTATAAGCTTATTTGGAGTGGGAAAGGAAGGTAGAGCACGTCTTTGAGGTCACAACTACTCCGATACAAATTACAGTTGTGGAGTTTCTGGAGTATGGTAGTATCTAGTGGGACCAATTGGTGAAGACAAGGAGAATGTGTCGAGATGAGCCAATTTGCACTTGGGCAGCCATGAAGGTAATTATGAGGAGAAGGTTCAGCCAAGTCACTACTCTAGGGACTTGTATAGAAGGCTTCAAACCTTGGAGCAACTATGAGTATGCCAAGGAGTTGGAAACACTTATTCAAGAGGATGAATAAGCTACCATAGCACGATTTATAGCTGGCCTTAACTCCGAAATTGCTAATGTTGTGGACTTGAGCAACTATGTTAAACTTCAAAACTTGGTAGACAAGTCTGAGGAGGTTGAGCAATAACTCAAATCAAAGAAAAAACAAATATTTTCCAACACTTCAAATCAGGTTCAATGGAGTAATACTCATGGAAAGAGGCTTGAACAGATTGTACAAAGGCTAAAGGAGCCATGGAGGAGAAATGAGACTCCATTCAACAACAAGGGCAAAGTTGAAGGACCATCTGTTAAACTACCATGTAAGGATAAGAATGAAGCACCACCACTGATGTAGAGGGACATTAAGTGCTTCAAGTGTCAAGGATATGGGCATATTTTATCATAATGTCCAAGCAAAAGAAACATGATCATTCTTGATAGTGGAGATGTGGAGAGTGTACACTCAAGTGATGATAAGAAAATGCCACTACTTGAGGGGCCGAATGATGATGAAGATGAGGGGCCAAATGAGGTTCATCCACCAAATAAGGAGGAACCGGTAACTTGCAAATCACTTAGTATTCAGCCTAAAGAGAATAGCGAGGAGATGGATAAGGAACACATTTTTCACGCCAAATATGTTTTGCTAAATAAGGTATGTAGTGTCATAGTGGATAGTGGTGGCTATACTAGCATTGTTTCTACCTTATTTTTGTAGAGAAACTGGGGCTACCAACCATCAAATATCTGATGGATTATGGAGACATTAAGATGATCAAGCAAGTGTTGGTTTCATTTGTAATAGAGGGATACAAGGACGAGGTCATGTGTGATACCATACCTATGCTTGCCATATTTTGTTAGGACGGCCGTGGAAGTTTGATAGGAAGGTCGTCTATGATGGCTACAAGAACACCTACAGGTTGACCTGGAAGAAAAAGAAGTATATGTTGAAGCCATTGAAACGATATGAGGCTTATGTAGATCAAGCAAGGATTTCCTAAGCATGCAAGCTGAGCAAAAAAACAAAAGGGTGTAAGTGAGAAGGAAAATAAGAGAGATGGTGAATTCAAAGAAAAGAGAGAAGAGTTGAGAGGAAAAAGAGAAAAAATGAATAAATGAGAGGTCGTGTTGAAAGAAAAGAGGAAAATAAATGCCTTTGCAAAAAAAGGAGAGGCTAAGAGCGTGGTCATAGCAAGGCAACAACTTCTCCTACTTATGTATAACGATGTTTATCATTCTACTAATGAAATTAACCCTTCTATTCCTATTGTTGTAATGTCTTTTTTGCAAGAATTTCAAGACCTATTTCCTAAAAACATCCCACAAGGTTTGCCACCACTTAGAAGCATAGAATATAAAATTGACTTCGTGCCTTGGTCAAGCATATCTAATCGCCTATAGAGCGAATCTTGAAGAAATAAAGGAGATTCAAAGGCAAGTGGATGTTTTAATTGAGAAAAGGTTTGTTAGTGTGACAGCCCCACCTTACCCAGAGGCGCACCAAAGGGCTCAGCGGACTGCCTACCTAGCTCTCGCCAGGACTCAAGTCGAACACTCACTCAGACCATACACGTGTGCTTAACTCCAAATAAAATGAAATAAAATAGAATAGAATAAATTATATTCATATTATTGAATTTAAATATACAAGTAACATCAAGAAGTTTACATGTCATAATATACAAGAATTTTCACTGAGATAGCCCAAAACCGTTTGGCTATTACAATAACTAAGACATCCATTATAATCAAAACCAGTTGATCCAGCGTTAATTTTCAGGAACCTGGGTAAAGAAAAACAAATAAAAAGGAATGAGCTATAATAGCCCAGTGAGTGTCCAAGACATGCAATCATACCAAGAATCTATTGTTTTATTGAGCAAAATAATTGACAATTTAAGTAGACAAGTTATGAACAATTTAATTTAACAAGTATTCACTGGCGGATACAGGGCTCAACTACAGAAGCAAGCTTAACTGCAGAGGAGCAAGTACTGATCATGTAACCATGATGTTAGGACTGAGATAATAGCTCAGGTCGTTATCAAAGGTCATGCCAGTATTCTCAAGCAAGCAAGAACCCTAACCACCATTCACCTTATAACCTCCGTACAGGCTACCACATCCAGGGAGAAAACTCAACCCTAAAGGGCCAACAAGCAAGAAAGTTTAATCCGGAGTTGGCCTCTTTGAGGATTCACAACTCAAAAGGGAAAGAACATCATGCCCTAAAACACCTAGCACCTTATGTCCTCCCACGTGCAGCCGGGTTGACTATCCGTGAAGTAACGGTGAAGTTAGTCACGGAAGTCTCAAGCACAAGTAACACATTTAATCATGAAAGCATGTAACACATTGCGGAATAGATGCAATAAAGTACACATCTTTCTTCAAGTAGCACATTGCATGAAATAATAATTTCAAGTGTAACATAACATTTCATGCGTCATGCACACATAAAGACACTCACCTGGAATGCATATGAAAATATTTCGTAAAACGGTCGTGTCTCGCTTTTGGATCCTGAAATTTAAAGGAAAATAATCTAATGAAAAATCCGATTAAAACCCTAATTAACTTAGTAAAGAAATTCAAGAAATATCCCACTTATTTCTAGGGTTTTGGTTTTAGGGTTTCTAGGGTTTAGGGTTTAGGGTTTTCTTATTCTAGAAAATTCACTCAACCAAATTTCACAAGCTCAATATCACTATAAACTAGACTTAATTTGGAACATTTCCCATTTCGACACCGAATTTGGGTTCCAATTGCAACTTGATCAAATTACCATCTTAGTTCCATTTTTCTTTGTTAACTCATGTTTTCAAGTTTACCAACTAGGAGTATTCAACAGAACATAACTTCCAATTGATATGTTGTATGAGAAAAGTGATTATATAGATGGAAACTATATTTTAAGGGCTAAAAATTTTATGAAGAACACCAAGTCAAATTCTAACAAAAACCATTCCAAAATCGGTCCACAACCTAGTGCTTCATCAACCCAATCTGCACAGGGTTGGTTTTCAGCCGAGTTCATGCCATTGCGGGGGTCAATCTACTAAGAACCATAGAATTGTGTTTACATGGTTTGAAAGTACATTTCTAGGACTACAACTTTCATGAAGATCATCAGTCCAAATTCCAACTAGAACAAGTTCAAAATCAGCCCCCAACTTAGCTCATCATCAAAACTGTTTATGCAGAATCGAATTTTCAGCCTAGTTTGCAAACTTTCTGCAGTTAATATACAACGACCCACAGTGCAAGCTTTACACCATTTGAAAGCCCTATGAATCTAGTTTATAAAACAACAAGAATCATTCGAATCCAAGTTATCTATACCAAGTTATGAAAGTTTTACTAAAACTGGTCCAGCATGACTGTTATTCAAGTACTACTAACAAATACTTAGTATAAAACTTGAACAAAAGCTAAATAAAACTTGAAATTAATAGCAAGAGTTCATAGTACATACCTTAGACAAGCTTAGAACTATGCTTATGAAGAAGGAAAGCTCACTTTCTATGGTGAGATTTGTCTAAAATTGGACAGAAAGCTCCAAGAAAATGAAGAACAAAGAGAGAGTAGAGAGAGATAAGGGAGTTCGGTCAAGGGGAAATAAAATGAAAGAGAAATCAGATCCAAAAGGTATAAAAGAAATAAAAGAATAATGGGAGAAAGTGCAACCAATCAAAGCTAGACAAGAGTCAAGCTAGGGTTTAGATATTTGGACATAATAGGTATTAGTTGGCTAAAAATAATTAGTGTAAATTCTTAATCATCTATCACTTAGCATTTAGTAAGCTTCATGACATAACTTTTAAAACAAAAGAAAGGAAAGAAGAAGTAGGAGGGCCGGCCATAAAGAAATAAAAGAGAAGAAAAATGGCCAAGAAAAATAGAAAAGAAATGAAGAAAATAATGGAGACAAGAATGATCAATTATAACAAGACAAAAGTCATGTGAGTTTGTATGCTTTTAATGAAAGGTTGGCTAACTTGGTGAAATTTGATTAGTGAAAATATTACTCACTTATCTCCT
This sequence comes from Mitragyna speciosa, assembly GCA_024721245.1. Classification (NCBI taxonomy): domain Eukaryota; kingdom Viridiplantae; phylum Streptophyta; class Magnoliopsida; order Gentianales; family Rubiaceae; genus Mitragyna; species Mitragyna speciosa. The sequence continues at coordinate 39,616 of JAMWEH010000267.1, forward strand.
AGTAATTAGTAAACTTCTTGGCACAAATTTTAAAGCAAAAATAAAAGAAAAATAGGGAGAGGGGGCCGGATTTTGGGAGAGAGAAAAGCAAGGGAAATTAGTGAAATTTTAGGTCAAAATTTTGAACTAAAGCTCACTTAGTCAAGAGTCTTGAAAATGATGAAGTTAGTTAGTCAAAATTAAACACTATTATAAACTAATGGTCCAATAAAATTATTCCAAGTTTGGTACTTAGGTGTACCACTTAATCATGAAAGAATCTCATTTACTTAACTTAATTAGCTTAGGTAATCTTCCAACTAATAAAGTAAGGATTAACACTTAACCCTAAGTAAAAGAAATCTCCTTATAATGCACTTTGATTTGCCTTTTCTTTTCTTTTCTCATTCATTCATTTTTTTTTCTTACTAATAAACATAACATGAATTAAATAATTTTGGTATTATTTCTGGGGCGTCACAGTTAGAGAAAGCATGAGTCCATGTGTAGTGCCTGCCATTTTAGTGCCTAAAAAGGACGGCACTTGGAAAATGTGTGTGGACTACTGAGCTATCAACAAAATAACCCATTCCTAGGTTAGAGGATATGTTAGATGAATTGTATGGCTCATTAGTGTTTTCAAAAATTGATTTGAAAAGTGGCTACTATCATATTAGGATGAAAGAGAGTGATGAGTGGAAAACTACTTTCAAAATTAAGTATGGTCTTTATGAGTAGTTAGTTATGCCCTTTGGCTTAACTAATGCCCCTAGTACTTTCATGCGTTTAATGAATCATGTTTTCCACCATTTAATTGGAAATTTTGTAAGGGCTTATTTTGATTATATACTTGTGTATAGCAAGTCTTTGAATGACCATGTAGAACACTTGCATACTGTTTTTGATGTTGTTAGATCAAATCAATTATATGCTAATTTGAAAAGTATTCTTTTTGCTTGGATTATATTGTTTTCCTTGGATTATTATGAGCTCTAATGGTATAAGTGTAGATGAGTCCAAAATGAAAGCAATTAAGTAATAGCCTACACCTAGGAAAGCCACTGAGGTAAGGTTTTTTCATAGTCTAGCAAGCTTTTATAGAAGGTTTGTGCATAATTTTTCTTCTACTGTTGCACTTTTAAATGAGCTTGTTACTAAGAATATGGTGTTTAAGTGGAAAAACGTGTGTGAACAAGCTTCTAAAATTTTTAAAGGCAAAATTTACTAATGCAGCTTTATTAAGTCCGCTTAGTTTTAATAAAGCTTTTGAGATTAAATGTGACACTAATTGAATTGGTATAGGGGCTGTTTTGATGTAGGATTCCAAGCCAATTGCCTATTTTAGCGAGAAGTTTCACAGGGCAGCCTTAAACTATCCCACTTATAACAAGGAGCTATACGCCTTGGTGAGCACCCTTCAGAAGTGATAATATTACCTATGGCCAAAGGAATTCATCATTCATTCTGATCATGAGAGTCTAAAGTTTCTAAAGTCCCAAAATAAGCTGAACACGAGACATGCCAAGTGGTTAGAATTCATTGAGACGTTTCCATACGTCATCAAATATAAGCAGGGTAAGGAGAATGTTGTAGCTGACGCATTGTTGCGAAAGTATACTCTTCTTACTTCTTTGCATACTAAATTTCTTGGTTTTGAGTATTTGAAAGACTTGTATGCTACTAACCATGATTTTGGGTCAATTTAGGATACATGTGCAAAAGGCTCGTTTGTTGAGTACTATAAGCATGACGGATTTCTGTTTAAGAAAGATAAATTGTGTGTGCTTATGTGCTCTCTGTGTGAATTTCTTATACGTGAGTCACATGGTGTGATGGGTCATTTGGGTGTAGTTAAGACTCTAGACATTTTGCATAAACATTTTTATTGGCTTCATATGAAATGTGATGTGCAGACATTGTGTGAAAAATACATAACGTGTATGTAGGCTAAGTCTAGAGTTAGACCTCACGGATTTAATTCTTCTTTGCCAGTACCATTACATCCTTGGACTGACATTTTGATGGATTTTGTGTTGGGCCTTCCAAGGTCTCAAAGTAGCAAGGATAATATTTTTGTTGTGATAGACTGATTTAGTATTTCTTGCATGTGTTAAGACTAATGACGCCTCCCACATAGTTGATTTGTTCTTTGGAGAAGTTCTGTGTTTGTATGGATTGCCAAGGGTCATTATTAACGATAGGGATGTCAAATTCCTAAGCCATTTTTGGTACTCTCTGGAGTAAATTAGAGACTAATTTACTATTTTCTATGGTGGCATATCGTCAAACGGATAGGCAAACTAAAGTTGTCAATCGCACACTTGCTACACTATTACGTGCAACTATCCAACGCAATCTTAGGAATTGGGAAAAACGTTTGCCTCACATTGAGTTTTGCTTACAATAGGGCTGCACATTCTTCTACTTTTTATTCTCCATTGGAGATAGTTTATGGTTTTAATTTTTTGACCCCTTAGATATCTTATCTTTGCCTTCTAGTGAACTGATTGTGAGTTTAGGTTATATCAAAATATATCCAAAGGTTTTTCCTTTGATACCCTTGAGAACTTTTTCTACTATTTGAACTATAATTTCTTGGTAGAATTTGATGAATAAAAATTATTCCAAAAATTCCCCAGCTTAAGTGATAAAAAAGATTCAACTTGAATCCATCTTCAATTTGATAATTTTTGTGCTTCAATTGATCCAATTTGTCTTTACTCATCATTTACCTGCAATGTCAAATAAACTTGGGCATCAATTTGCTCAAAATAATGATTCTGTCTCAAAATCTTAATTTTCAGTCTAAAAACATTAATTTTAGAACAATCCTTGTTTTGATGGAAAATAATGAAATTGAGCCATTTTAATGTCAAAAATACTAAAAGCTCACTCAAAACGCACTAGAATCATATATAAAATGCTATACTAAAATACGTAAAATTATTACTTATCAAACTCCCCCACACTTAGAATCATTACTTGTCCTCAAACAATTGAAAAATCAAGAGATCAAATAATGATTCAAATATTGAAATAACCAATGCCAGAATGTTGAATGCAATTTCACATGATAAAGTAATGAGCATTATGCAATTCCTTGTAATGTTTCTAATACTAATCATATCAAGTAAAAAGGAAGCAATTATATCCAGATTAAAACTAATTCAATAAAATTTCAATGCCTTACAAAATTTCACATATTGAGCATTCAATATGGATAATTATGTACATTTCAATTACACACAAGAGGAACGTATTGTATTTTATAATAGCAAGTGTCTTTTGATGCAAATGTTGACATTTGTTGATGAAAACCCTTGGTTACTCAACACTTTTATCATTTTTTTCACTTTTTAGCTTTGGCTTGCGAAGTGAAATGGCCAAGATCCACATTTGTTAATGAGATCTTTTATTATTTGACAATTCACCTTCAAGCAACTTGCTAAGCATACTTTTAATTCAATTGACTTTTGAAGCGAAAATCAACATTTTGTGATGAAGATTCCCGATTACTAAGCAATTTGAATCATTGGAGTAAAAATAAGTAGGCATTTATCATTGGACTTCATAACATACTTGTCCCTTTATTCAAATAAGTATACTTTTTGTCCATATTTGCCACTTAATAATGTAAAATTAAGTAAAGAAAAAAATTCAAAATCAAACATGCCAAATCAAAACATAATTACAACCATTTTACAAAATATACTTTCTTAAAAACAAAACTCCTAATCACATAATAACTATTTCTTCATATATTTGTAGAAATCATTGCATCAAAGTTGCATAAATTATTTCAAAAAATAAAGAAATTCAACAAGTTTATGGCATAACATCATGATAAAGAGGCAAATTTTGAAAAATTTAGGCCATATTTTACGAAAATAATATCTTGACACAAGTACTCAAAACCCAACCAAACATATTCCTTATACCTTCCCCTCACATTTGAAAAGTCACATTGTCCTCAATGTGTAAAAGAAAAGATAAGAATGAGAAATAGAACAAGAAAACTCCCTTTGTTTGGTTCATAGTTCTAAAGCTTGATATTGTTGTGTCCTTGAAGTCCCTTGACCTTAACAAGTCTCTTTTTGCAATGCTTCACCATGTTCTTCATTTTGTCCATTCTTGCTCACCAACCTTGTTTCAAAGCTTAGAAAAACTCAAAAACTATGTTTAAGCATGTTTTAATCACAAATAAACTTAAAAAGTAACATAGCATGCTTTGAAGTACTTGATTTTCTCCACACTTAGTTGTTACAATGTAGCTTCAAGGGGTGAAATTATGATGCACAAGTAATGTGAGCACATTTATTATGTTATGATGAAGTGATATGCAAAAGAAACTTGTGCTAAAGCACCTCAAAACAAAATTTCATACTTTCTTGCAAAAAGTTAAAGTTTGAATCAATGAATTGAAACATGAAATTCAATCCTGTTGAATGTGTTAAAGTGCTCATTTGATGCTTACAAAGTTGCCCAACAATCTTACAAAGAAAGCCATTGAATCCCCAAACAAAAATTGCCTAAAATCATCTAAAATGCACCCAAAATATGAGGGATCCGTGGGTCAGATCTGTGGGTTAAGGTAACCCACGAATGACCCGTGGATACCTCGCAGAAGTTGCAAAAATTTTCTGCAAAAAAAAGTGTTCCAGGGCTGATTTTTTCTCAATTTTGAGCAATGATTTCGACCTTTTAAATCTTTAGTTTTGGAAAAACAACTTTACAATCATGTAACCATGTCAACAAAATTTGAATTCATGCATTAAACTCATTCAAATCATGAACATATAAGAAATGAGAATTGACCAAAGTTGGCCTCCCAAAAATTCTGTAACATTGAATTCAAGATGAATTTGAAATTCAAAAGTTTCTTTTGATGTTTTTTATTAATCCAACACTTCAAACATATTTTTAAGATAAGAACAAAGCTATTAACATGATTTTTATGCATCCAAAACATCAAATTCCAGAATTAAGACTAAAATTGCAAAGAATCAACTTTAAAGTAAAACAACTAAATGAATAGTTGCTTTTTCACTAAAAAGTTCAATTTGATTCTTTACATGTTTTGGACTTCAAAATCACTTTAAACAAGTTTCAAATGATAAAACAAAGTTGCTTAAAATCAATTTATGCATCCAAAATCTATGGATTACCAAATGAGAATCAAATTACTTAATGAAACTTAGCTCATGAATAGTAACCAATGGAATAGTAACTTTGAATTCCATGCTTTAAATTGGTTTCCTCATTCATTTAAACATCAAAACCACTTCAAACACAATTTAAATGATGAAACTAAGATGCCTAACCCTTCCAAACACATGTAACTCAAGAGATATGAAAATTGGGTATCCAACATCCAAGTTTAAACATGAAATTTCATAGATTGTATCAAAATGTTTCAAACTCAAATTCAAACTAAACAAATTAAACGAACTAACTATAAAACATACATAAAACATAAAATACACCAACAACTAAAATACCAAATACATTGGGTTGCCTCCCTACAAGTGCTTCATTTAAAGTCTAGAGCTAGACTTGGAACACCTTGGTCATGTGGTAGGTGTATCCCACAAAGGATGCGTTACACCTTTGGTGCTCAATTGATTCAACAAGTATAGATGCATCCTTTGTGCCAAAATGAGTGCTCTCAAGTCCATGATCCATTTTGCAATTGTACCTTCCACTTGAAAACATTTTAAAAGAACTTTATAGCCGTTATTGGCTATGCCTTTCTCTTTTGATAGTATTTTGTCAATACCAATAAAATTCACATCACAAGTGAAAGAAAGATCATTTTTCTCATTATGCACATTCATTTTGACCTTTGAATTGTCAATGTCTTCATCAAGAACAAATTCATTCATGTGTGCAAAAGTAGGTGAAACAACTAATTCATCATTAATATGTACATTTTCAACTACTTTTTCACTCATATAAACATTCTTCTCGATTACTTGCTCTTGCACATGTTCACAAATAGATTCACCAAGCAATTGTTCACATTCATTTTCTTGAAACTCATGCATGATTTCACAAGTGGGGGGATTCTAAATGTTGATCATTATGGTCCATTTCCCTACTTTCAATCCTATTTTCCATACATGCATATTCATGATTTTCATTATCATGCTCGACATCATGTTTATCATGCATAGAGGTGTCTTGTAGATTTTCATAAGTTTCTAATAGTGATTGGATTGAGTCACAATTATATTCTTCATGATTACCACCACACATGGAACAAATGTAAACATAACCATAAGCATCATAAGCACCATAATGTTCCATGTTATTCACACTATTAGCACATACACCTTTTTGACCTTTAACTTTATTTTCGTAAAAAGTAGGATTAATTGTGATTTAATTATTAATTTCCACACTTCTACTTTCAACTAGTTAATCTTGAACATGTATTTGTTCATTTGCAACACATGGCGACTCTAGGTTCATTTCATTTTCTTTTTTCACTACTTCCTCATTCCTAGAGTTCAAGGTTTCCTTAATTATAACACAATGGCCTTCAAATCTATCACATATTGTATTAAATTCATCCATTTGGGCATCAATTCTTGCATAAACCAATCTTTCCTTTTCCAGAAATTCATTTGAAACTTAAGTAGAATTGGCTAGCATTTCATTTTCCATTTCCCAAGATGAACTTTGCTACATGTAATTAGATTGATTGGAATAATCCACTTGGTCCATCCACCCCAAATTATCATTTTGAGCATAATATCCTTATTGAGGTGAATAATTACAATTATTTCCATGTTTTACATAACCATTGTTATCATATTCATGATATCCTCCATAATTAGTAAACTAGGATTATTTACATTAAGCGCATGACCAAGTGTATTTATTGTGCTGTCTATTTCATTCATTTGTGATTGTAACTCTTTTAACTCATTATTAAAAAACATACCTCCATCAATACTAGACTTATATTCAATATCAGGCCAATGGTTGTTTCAATAGCCTTCCATGTGTTCGATAAAATGCTTGAATCAACTTTTGCTATATTTAACCTTCCTTCACCTAGATTCAAATGGCACCCACAAAATACCAAACACAATATATCAAAATAAGAAAAATACAAAAATGTCTAGACTAATGAAGCTTGTGTTTGCCTTGATATTGCCAAGATTTCTTTGTTTCCCCGGCAACGACGCCAAAAACTTGATTGTAAGTTTAGGTTATATCAAAATATATCAAAAAATCTACTTAAAATCACACAAATAAGTAATAAAATTTATAACCTACTACTCATTCCGCAAGTGCACGAGTCAATTGTAGTTGTGACGAGTATTAGGATCGATCCCATGAGGAAACAAGATTTTAGCAACTACCAAAGCTACTAACTTGCTCTATTATCTAAACAATCAAACTTTGGAAGGTAGAAAATGGTAGGAAAAATCAAATTCAAGTTAACAAAATATGAAGAAATTAGTTAAACAAAGTTGACTAGGCTTAAGAATCCACCAAATATGAAAGTTTAACTTATGGCCAAGATGATTTTTTTTTTAAAGTTTAGGATTCAATTCCATTTTTACTCCAAACTAGAACTCTCTATGAATGGAAGACTACTTACACATGAGCTTTCCTACTCTCGTGGTAAAGTCTAGCATGCATTAGTTCATTAAACTCGTGAATTGTGGCTTCAAACCTTAATCCACCTCTGTGAATCACTACTTTAGTGAGATTCAACATAAGTTCCATTCACTCTTTCCATTGTTAAGTGCAAATCTCTTTGTCAAATAACAATTAGATGACTTGAAGTTGGTAGCTAATCAACAACAAGTGTTAATATCAAATAAATCAATAAACAAGAATAAAGTTGGGCAAAGAACCATAAAAAACTGAAAAACTCTCTCTAAACTCTCCTTCCTCCTATTTTCATGGAACTTTGAATTTTGAACCTGGTTTGTACTGACGGCTAGCTGCTTCTGGCCGGTGGCTATGGCTGGTTTGCCTGGCTACTCCATTACCTAGTGTGATGGATCCAGGTCAGAAAACCATCAATTAGAACAGTGATCATTCGCCCAGTTATTCACCTCAGCAGCACAATCTCCTATTGCCATAAAGACACCAGCATCGCACAAGGGCTCTCCTAGGCTCTAGTTTTTCAATGCAGATGATATTCAGAAAGTTGGCGTCCCTCTTTGAAACTAGCTTTGATTGGGAAATTCTCCCATGGTCGTCCAAAGTTGGAGGAAAATCAGGAAGTTCGTATCATCTCTTGATCTGAAAGATGTTTGTCACATTGGTCACATGGATGATAGACATATACTCATCCGCTGCTCCTCTGAATCAGATTTCCATCGGTTATGGGCTAGAGGGATTTGGTTTATTGGTAAATTTCAAATGAGGGTATTCAAATGGACCCCTAACTTTCATGTTAATAGAGGAATCATCGTTGGTTCCCTGTCTGATTTTCTCTACCTAGGTCTCCTTGTTCATTTTTTCGAATAAACACTCTTTATTCTCCATTGTTAATGCTGTTGGAAGGCCTCTGATTATTGACTCTCCAACTCTAAATCTGACTCGACCAAGCGTGGCTAGGATATGTGTGGAAATTGACCTGCTGAAAGTTTTACTAGAAAAAATTTGGATAGGGCTGGAGGACTCGGTGGAGGGTTTCTGGCAACCCCTTCAACCTGAGAACTTGCCTGAAATATTGTTCACACTGCTGGCACTTGGGGCATGCAAGGGAGTCTTGTCACAAGTTAGACAAACTCCAAGGGAAACCTAATCAAGGGCAGCCTCCATAGATGAAACAGGTAGTCTCCAATGTTGGGAAAGAGCAGCAATAGGTGGTGGTGTCTAAGGCGGTGCCCAAACATTCAAGTGATGAGACTGATGGTGAAAAGGAGCAACAGGTAGGAACTTCGACAATTTCTGGAGTTGGGCAATTGCCTCCGCAACAGGTTGAACACACGAATGCAGCAGTTGTTGAAGTGAATAATTCACAGCATAAACAGAATAATTTAATGGGTATAGAGGAGCAAGCTAGAGTTGGAACTGATGGTGAGCAGCATCACTCAGAGTTGAGGGAACCTACTAGTCCACAACCAGATCTGGAGACGTCAATAGTGCCATGCAAAACAAGAATTCTAGATATACAACCTGATGAGGAACATGGTCTTCACGCTGCTGATCTTCTGCAGGTGTTGGAGACTCAAAATACCCAGGTGGAGCTGCCAATCTCTGTTAGAAACTTATCACTGAGAGGTCCTGCTGTGCTGGATGAAAATGCTGCATGTTTGGACAGAGGAGTTGCTGGTTTTAATGATGATTTTTTTGAGGAGGTGAAAGCTAAGAAGAGAGGGGCTAGGGTGGTTACAATTTCAGATAGGCAACTGCGATCATCTACAAAAAATTTGGGTAATAACTTCCTAATTTTATCCAATGATTAATACATTATATTGGAATATTAGGGGGCTCACTAAGCCTTCCCATTTGAGACGGTTGAAAAGAATAATTAGACAATATAATATTGATTTGCTTTGTGTGTGTGAAGTAAGTGTTAGTTCTAATCAGTCAGAGTTTTTTCGAGCTAAATTACAGTTTGATTATGTGTACTGCAATGATGATGCATTTCTATGGGTCTTTTATAAAGATCCATTTAAATGCTCCGTAGTGAGGTGAAGGTGTGCAATTTTCCACTTTGGTTATTGAGCACTAGTTTTTTTTCGGTTCCTTTTTGTGTCTCATTTGTTCATGCTTCTTGTACTACTAATGGAAGGAAAGACTTGTGGTTAGCTCTTTTAGCTGGGAAGCCAACAACTGGTCCATGGATGGTTTGCGGTGATTTTAATGTGATAATAGATCCTTCTGAGAAGAAAGGAGGGCGACCTTTTAATTTATTGGAGGCCAGGGATTTTTTAAACTTCATGTCATCAGGGAATTTATTTGATGCTGGTTGTTACTAGGTCTTTGTTTACTTGGTGCAATAATAGATACTGGAAGGGCTAGAATCTGGAAAAGATTGGATCGTTTGCTTATAAATACTGAATGTGTAGATGCGGGGTTGGATTTATCTGTGACACACTTGACTAGGGATCCGTCAGATCATGCTCCTTTGCATATGTCTGCTGTAACAAGACTGGATAATAAACCTCAGCCTTTCAGGTTTATTAATGCTTGGGTAAGCTGCTTCTGATTTTTTGGGGATGGTTCGGGAGTCTTGGCAACAGGAATGTGGTGGTTCGCCAATGCGTTTGGTTTACACAAAATTGAACAGATTGAAGTATCGAATAAGGGCCTGGAATAAAGAGTGTTTTGGCAATATTCATTCAGCTGTTCAGTTGGCTGAAGAGAATCTAGCCCATGTTGAACTTTGCCTCCAACAAGACCATTCAGACAGTCAACAAGAACAACTTAATGCTGCTAAGGAGGCTTTGAGGCGTTCCTTGGCTTTAGAAGAGAGTTTCTGGAAATAAAAGGCAAGAGTTAAATGGTTGAAGTCGGGAGATAGGAATACCAGATTCTTTCATGCGGTGGTGAAGCAACGTCGAGTTCAATCCATCATCCATAGAATCCAAAATTCTTCTAGTAACTGGTTATCAGATGAGTCTGAGATTTCAGCTGAGGCTATTGACTACTTTTTTTCCCTTTTTTCAAAAGAGAACATTGATCACCTTGGGTTGGAAGACATCATTTCGAAATTAGTAACTTCTCATGAGAATGATGATTTGAAGGGTATTCCTACTTTGGAGGAGGTAAAGCAGGTGGTGTTTAGCATGGATGGAGATAGTGTGGCAGGTCCAGATGGTTACACGGGCAAATTTTTCACAATTGCTTGGGGATCATTGGGGAGGACATTCATCAAGCAGTTGTAAGTTTCTTCAGTAGAGCTGAAATCCCAAGGTTTGTCACCGCTACTTCAATTGTGTTAATTCCTAAGGTTGTGAACCCTAAGGATTTCTCACAATTCCGGCCAATTAGCCTGTGTAATTTTTTAATAGAATTATCTCTAGAATAATGGCTGACAGGTTGAGACCTATTTTGCCTAAACTTATCTCTCCAAATCAGAGTGGTTTCGTTAAGGCAAGTTAATTGCTGATAATTATTTGCTAGCACAGGAGATCCTAACTGGGTTAAATAAGCGGAATAGGGGAGGTAATGTGGCTGTCAAATTGGACATGGCAAAGGCTTATGATAGGGTTAATTGGTTCTTTCTTATTCGAGTAATGCGGGCTTTTGGATTCGGAGAGAGATGGTTGGATATGATTTGGAGGTTGATTTCTAATCCTTAGTTCTCAGTAATTATTAATGGATCACCTTGTGGTTTTTTTAAAGGCTCTAAGGAATTAAGACAAGGCGATCCGCTATCTCCATCTCTTTTCATTCTTGTAACTGAGGTACTATCCAGGCTTCTTAATCAGTTATTTTTTAAAATTGGTTTTCATGGTTTCAGGTTGCCCAAACACTATCCCCAGATCAATCACCTGCGATATGCAGATGATATTATAATTTTTCAAGTGGTGGTTCATCTTCATTGACATTGATTTTGGATGTTATTAACAAATATCAGTCTATGTCAGGGCAGAAAGTTAATGTTGACAAATATCAAGAAGGATGTGCATTAAACATTTGTTGGGTTTTTCGATGAAAGAATTCCCTATCAAGTATTTGGGGTACCCGTTGTTTGTAAGGAGACGCAAGAAGCATTTTTTTGCGGGTGTAGGTAAAGCTGTTATTGGCAAGATAGCATCTTGGAAGAATAAGTTTTTATCTGTTGCGGGTAAAATTATTTTAATCAAGCATGTTCTTTCTTCTATTCCTGTCTATTTGCTTATGGCAGCCTCTCCCCCATTATCTTTCTTACACGAGTTGGAAAGTGTTTTTGCCAGGTTTTTGTGGGGGGAAGCTGATAGAAAAGCCAAACGCCATTGGATTTCTTGGGAAGAGTTGTGTAATCCACAAGAAACTGGAGGTGTTGGTTTTTAGAGTCTTAAAGATGTTCATGCTGCCTTCTCCATTAAGCTTTGGTGGAGGTTTAGGCAAAATAACTCTTTATGGGCCCAGTTTATGATGGCTAAATACTGTTCAAAGGCTCATCCTTGCATGGTGGTTAATAATCAATTTGCCTCACATATGTGGAAAAGGATGTTGAAGGTAAGAGAAATAGCGGAGCAAAATATTGGATGGATAGTTCAAGCTGGCAATTCAAATTTTTGGTTTGATAACAGGATGGGATCAGGTGCTTTAGCATCTAGATTAATTGATGTCTCCAATCATTTGGTGAACTTCTTTTGTTTGGAAGGTAAATAGGATGGTAATAAATTATCTCAATGGGTTCCTAGGCAAGCGGTGTCCTAGATTCTAGCTCTTTTAGTACCAGAAGGTCAAACTCCTGACAGGATGGTTTGGCAAGCATCACAGTCAAGTGACTTCTCTCTTAAATCAGCTTATAAGTTGACTCATGAACCAAAAAATGTATCATTTATGTTAGACAAAATTTGGCACCCGGGAATTCCTGTTAAAGTGTCTTTCTTTATGATGCGACTTTTAAAAGATAGACTTCCCCTAGATTCTACATTATGTAAGTTGGGTTTTCATATGGTGTCAAAGTGCTTTTGTTTTGTAAACTCTCAAGTAGAAACTGTTAACCACATTTTTTGTATTGGAGATATAGCACAATGGGTATGGAAGTATTTTGGAAATATTATTGGATTATTGTAGAGGGGTGCTTCAATCCAGTGTTTTATTGCAACCTGGTGGTTCAAGAAGGCAGATAACAAGTTTTTGGAATATGTCTTTCGTTTGCTTCCATTACTTATTTGTTGGAAGGTGTGGAAAGCAAGAAATAATAAAGTATTTAACGGTGTGATTCCGTGTGCACAGGTGATTTGTCTGGAAATTTTACAGGAAATGAAGGATTTATTTAACTTGCAATTTCCAAGTTGTGTTATTTTAGGTTTTACCTGGAGTGCTTTCTATGATGAACTTAAAGTAATCCCGGTGAGGTACAGGTGCAAGCAGGTTATTTGGAAGATGCCAAACCAAGGAGTTCTAAAGCTCAACATTGATGGATGTTCTAAAGGTAACCCTGGGAAGGCAGGTGGAGGTGGGGTCTTGCGAAGTAGTGTTGGAGAGATGATTTTGGCTTTCTTGATCAATCTTGGTTAAGTATATAGCATCCAGGCAGAGGCCCGTGCTTGTCTATTTGGTATTAAATGTTGTTTGCAACAGGGTTATATGTCTTTTAAAGTTGAAAGTGATTCACAGGTTTTGATTCAGATCACCAATAGGAAGGCTAATTGTCCACGGTCCATTTATAGAGAAGTTCAGCAAATTCTGAAATTGTAACCACACTTTATTTATTTAAGTCATTGTTTTCAGGAAACTAATCAGGTTGCTGATGCCTTGTCTAATATTGGAGTTTCTCATCAAAGTCACAGGATTTACACTCAGATTTCTCAACTGCCAACACAAGTCCGTGGTGCATTTTGATTAGATTTATTTCAAATTCCTTCAGTTCGTAGAATAATATGCTCGTAAATGTTAAAGGAATAGTATTCCTAATTTATTGGATTTCTTATTCTTGATGTATTAGAGAGGTAAGGTTTATGTCCCCCTCATGTTAATTTGGTTTTAATTTAAAAAAAAAAGAATAAAGTTGGGCATAAACCAATTCATATTATAGTTTCATCCTAAACCTAGTTGGAAACAACTTAGTTTAACATGATAAAGATAATATTAGGCACATAATTGAAAGTAAACAAGCATGCATGAATGAAATAAGAAAGAATAGGGTAAGAAATGCTTAATTATGGCTCGAAATCTTCTTTCTTCATTCCATCAAACAAGTTGAGGACGAGTTCCTCCAAAGTTTTGTTACAAGAATTAATTAATCCTACAAAACTAGAAAGAAAACTAATCTAAGTATTTTCAAGGAGTGTTGCACCTACCAAGCTTATAGTTCTCGCTTTATCAAGCATAAAACTAAGCATATCTTTAATGAACTATAAAGGCATCTATTTATAGGAAAAACCCTAGCGCAAGTCCTTATCCAAGTTTAAGATTTCACGATGAAATTTGATTCATTTTGCCTCAAAGGTCTTCCTTGAGCTTTGTGTCACCTTCTAGGGCATCCTAAAATGGAGCTGGACATTAGAATTATCTATAAAAATTGTGTGGACAAGCAGCAAGTTGAAGAGAGCTGAAATTCTACAAGTTGCACTGATCTGTGGGTTAGTTGACCCATAGATGTGACTCGCGGGTGGCTTCCAGAAGATGGTTGAATCAGCTTTTCCTCAAAATATGAAAGTTGTAGCCTTTGAGTTAGCTTTCTAACACCATAAGAATCAGGTCATTTGGAACTCTGGATAGAAAGATATGGCCAAAATACTGAGAAGTGGTCGAAAGGTCTTCACAACACAAATTTACTTCAATAATTTAGCATTTTGGCTATGAAGATATGAGAAATGAATTTTGACGTCTTCAAAAGAAATGTAAGGCATTATCTTAGCTTCAAAATGTAAGAAGAATCATCACAATCTAATATTTTTAGCTGAAGGTATTGCCAAAAAACTTATATGTGTCATTGTCACCGACCATATAGTTTTCACCAGTTCTTCACTTCTTTGCTTCTTTGCCCTTCCTTTTTGTTGGTTTTTCCTTTGATGCCTTTGTGACCTTTTTCTACTATTTGAACCATAATTTCTTGGTAGAATTTGATGAATAAAAATTATTCCAAAAATTTCCAAGCTTAAGTGATAAAAAAAGATACAACTTGAATCAATCTTCAATTTGATAATCCTTATGCTTCAATTGATCCAATTTGTTTTTACTCATCATTTACCTGCAACATCAAATAAACTTGGGTATTAATTTCCTCAAAATAATGATTCTATCTCAAAATCCTAATTTTCAGTCTAAAAATCTTAATTTTAGAGCAATCCTTGTTTTGATGAAAAATGATAAAATTGAGTCATTTTAATATCAAAAATACTAAAAACTTACTCAACACACACTGAAATCGTATATAAAATATTATACTAAAATAAGTCAGAATATTACTTATCATAAACGTGTAGATTTGGATGGCAACAAGAAGGTTGAATTCGTCAAGAATTTACATGCTAGAGTTCGAGCAAATATAAAGAAGAAGAATGAGCAGTCTACAAGGCAAGCCAACAAGGGTCAAGTGAAAATGACATTTGAGCCTAAAGATTGGGTTTGGATTCACCTGCGCAAGGATAGATTTCTACAATAGAAGAAGTCGAAGCTTAAGTCCTAAAGGGGATGGTCCGTTTTAAGTCCTTAAAAAGATAGGAGATAACGTATGCAAGATTGATCTACCCAGTGAGTATAGTAATGTTAGTGCTACATTTAATGTTGTAGATCCTTCTTTGTATGATGCAGGGGGATTCAAGGGTGAATCTTCCTGACAAAGAGGGAATGATGAGGACATCCATGGAGCTTTGAGTGTACAAGAGTTTAGCAAGGATCCTTTGCAAGGCTTAGATGGACCGATGATGAGGCTACAAGTAAAAAGGATTAAGCAAGCTCTTCAAAGGCTAATCATGGAGCTTCAAGAATAAGAAGTAGCTTTGAGCAAGAAGGAGATAATGTCAAAAAGGATTACCTAGTTGAGTGTTGAGTATGATAGTTTTGGATCACTTGGGAAGGAGGATTTTATTTTTTACGGTTCCCGTTGATCATTCCCGCACATGGGAGTCCAGAGTAGGAATGACAAAAGGTTGGCAAGACTAGAATAGATTTATAATGGTTCCCACTCCATATTCCTGCATGCAAGAATGAGATGTAGAATAGACAAAATACGACAAGTTATTCTCGCAGCTCATTCCCACGCACGGGAATGTGGAGCGGGAACCAACGCGTTTTGACCATGCTAACTAAGGATTCTTGTGGTTCTGGAGGATCCAGCTACAGGAGAACCAGGGATTTTCTATGATTTAGTAGCTTTTAAGTTATATCTTTTAAAGTATGTTTAGCTTGATTAGTTACAACTAATTTTAGAGTTTCGGTAGGTTTTTAATCACTAAATTATTACCTTTTTCATTGCATTATCCAACTTTAATCCTATTAAAAGGCTAATTATGATGTTAAGAACATATGATATCCTTCAAGTAAAAACGTAAGCTTTCTCTCAACTAGGTTACCTTCTATTCTTTGGTAATAAGAATTACTCTTGTTCTTGGCAAAAGAATTTGTTAAGATCAAGTCTTTGCTTAGAGTTCTTCCAATTTTGGTTTGCTATTCATCTTGTGAGATTGTCAACTAGTGGTCCATTTCACGAGTTGGGTAGGAGTCTAGGTTGCATCTTAGAGGAAGAATACCAATAATATTGGTAGTAGTCTATGATTCAAATTGTTCTTGCTGTCTTTGGATAGGTGACAAAGGGATCGAAAATATTGGGTTGTGTTCAACGGATTTTCAGGGAGTCATAGGTGACTCATGATCAGTTGTGCATCAAATATCATCCAATTGCCATCAAAAGTGATTTAAATTGGTAATAAATAGTACAAACCCTATAAAAATAAAATAAAACACAAGTAAATAGCACTTACGCATTGTTTAGCTATTGAACTCAAAAATAAAAAGCAATGGCAAATAAGTAGAGAAAAACTCATGATAAACCCTAGAAATTTAACTAAACCCTACTAAAAAGTACTACACTTCAGCTATTATCAAATTCCCCCACACTTAAGCTGTTGTTTGTCCTCAAGCAATTATATAATATATACCAAAATACTGGGTCAACCATAGTGGAAAATAATACATACGCCTCCAAAACTCTTTCTCAACGGCTAAGTAAATAATCATTATACAACTAATTGTCGTTTTTAAAAACTCATAATATTAAGCAAAGAAGAAGTAATTCTACCCAAATTTCACTAGTTCAATTCAATTTTTCAACTTTACCTAATTTTCACATTCAAGCAAACCATATAATTAACAAGTAAATTCACATGCTTATGATTACATTACGCTTTCAACAACATAGAGACTTTTATTATTAAGCTTAGCATTTACTTAAAATATGAAATTGTCTTACGCGAAGATCGATATTGGTTAGATGAAGATCCTTAGTTATTCAACACTTCATCTGCCCAAGCTATTGTGTATACTCATAATTCAAGTATATTTTTACGCAAAAGTCAACATTGTCCAAATGAAGACTCTCTATTATTCAATACTTGAATCAAAGGAGTAGAACAAAAGTTTAAAATTTTATTTCTTTTTTCTAATTTATTTTTAATGAGCACAATATAGTCCCTTTTCTCATCCACATTAATAATCATAGAACACATGTAGCACTTATCAATAATACTCATCACTTAATTCATAAAAATCAAGTAATAAAGAAAAACCTCATCAAACAGACAGTTGAATGGTATAAACTGGTTTGGGGGCAAGGCTATGTTCCAAGATTCTTCTTTATTCTCTGGTTTGCATGTCAAAGAAGACTAACAACAAAAAGAATAATGCCAGCTTGGGGTCTAAATTTGGAAAATACAATTTGTGAATTGTGCAAGCAGATGGAAGAAGACATAGCTCATCTATTCTTCCACTGTCCAATTACAGAAGCAGTTTAACAAAAAGTTCAATCCTTCAGTTTCATATTCAAAGGACAATATACTTGAAGGGAGAAAATAAGTTGGATGAGCTCCCATTGGAAGGCTAATTTGTTTGTTGATAAGATGAATAGAGTAATGCTGGCAACAACAGTATACAACATTTGGAGAGCTTGAAATAGGAGCTTGTATCAGAAGAAAGGCATAATTCCATGCAGATTAGTTGAAGATATAAGGAAATTAGTTTCAGATGCAGTGATTTCTTGGAGGAAAGTGCCCCTTAATCATCGAAATTGGGAGCAGGCAATAGAATGGGCTTAGTCACTCAAAATATTTGACTAGTAGAGAACTTTTTATTAGTGCTTTTGGTATTTTGTTTACTATGTGCTAGAATTGTGCACAGAAGTTGTACATGATCTTGGAACACAAAGATGTTAGTTCTTGTAGATTTAGTATTGCTCAGGGGTAGCTTAAACCTAACCTTCTCTCTGAAGGCTTGTCTTAAGCTGCATTATGATTGTAAATCCTCATTGCTCATCAATATAATATACATAATTTTGCTCAAAAAAAAATGATGTTGCTAAAAAAAAATGGTATACAAACCCCAAACTGCCATGAACTTTTGGCTGTCCTCCTATTTTGTCTCTCAACTTTTAAATGATTCTATTGGGTCTTTGAACACATAAATTTGTATTTAAATAATTCTTTCATGCCAAATCCGAGTATAATAAATTGCACTTTGTCCCATAAGGTTTTATTCAGTATTTATTTCTATTGCTAAATTTAATAATAAGGTACATGAGCCCTTTTTTATAGTTTAAGTTAAATATTTATATTTGAGTGATAGGGAATCACAACACTGCTAACTATTTATGCAAATTAAAAATGTCAAATTACCTTATAACTAATAAAACATTAATATTACTTTATGTTATAAAATGTTGTTGACTTTATTTATAAATATTACAATCACTTCCTAGTTAAATATTTTTTGTTTCAATTAGGTTCTAATAAAAAAGTGAAAACAATAATAAAAAATAAATCCATCATAAACCAGAAAATTTCTTAGAAAAATAATAAAACATTTTTTTTTTGATTTTGTTTGGTTATTATTTTTGTATTATATAGAGTATGGAGAATATAATAAACTTTGAACAATATAAAACATTCCAAAAATGAATAGGTTATTATTCTCATATTTGCTTTTATTTTATCTTTATTTCTTTGGTTAATTATTTTATAATTAAGTTCTATATTGTTACTCCTTTTTCACAAAATTTGTCATTAAAATTCAAATAATTCAATAACTCTTAGTAGAAGGATAATAATGTCACGTCCTAAATCGATAGAGTACTAGTGGGGTCGAGACTGTCACGCTCTGAAAAGGCTGTCTGGTCCGGTGACCCATTTCGAAAAGGTAGAGTTTTGAAAAAGCCGTGCGTGTGTGATAAAAATTGAATTTTTAGTAAAAAATGTGTTTTTTAGGAAAAAAGGTATTTTAAAAGAAAGTAAGACCAGGACTAAAAGTGCGACAGTTTTGGCGAACTGATTTTTGAGAAAGGGTTTCATTTTATTTTAAAAACATGGAGTCGCCACTTGGTACTGAGTCAGGGTGTACCAAGTCACACGAAAAAAATCATTTAACAAAACAAAAGTAAAATTTTAGAAAAATTATTTAAAATCCTTTTCTGACTCCGGTCTACGAAAAAATGAGAGAAAAAGGTCCGAGAGTCACGTTTGAAGAAAGGGAAGGCAAAAGCTTGCGCCTAAGGCATCTTTTCCACTTAGCCGAGGCTAGTTGCGAGGTTTAATCAAGATTTCCTAAATTAACCCTAAATTTTATCGCGTTCGGATGTGTCTAAATGAATGTAAATCCTAAGTCAAATGTGAGTATCAGGAGAGTCGGCATGTTCCGTCGAGGCTTGATTAAGATTATCACATTAATTGCGAAACCTGAATCGAGACCTCAAAAGAGTCACGAGTGTCTATGCAAAAATGGAATGCAAAAAGAAAATAAAATAATAATAATATATAGTAAGTGAAGAAAGAAAGTGGGTATGCAACATGACGGGTGTGGGGGACTAATATCTCGTGACTGAATGTTTCTACTCACGGAGGGAGGAACGGAATGTATGCCGCCGCTTCCAACGTGAGTAGGCGACTATTTCTTGTCAGATTACAAAAAATGACCTAAATTCTAAGTAAGATGCAACCTAGATGTCATGCATTTGAAGATGTGCCAAAAATAAATAAATAATAGTAATAATAATAAAAATCATGCAAAATGGAAAGAAAACTAAAAATGTGTGAAGTGGGATGTAAAATGCACACGAGTGCTCCTAAAACTAAAATGTCCTAAGGGTCTAACGTTGGACTAGCCCTTTCCAGAGATTCCCACTAGTGTTGGACTAGCAGGGAAATGATAAAGCCACAACTAGCGTTAGACTAGTGTGGTGACGGAATAATAAGAACTAATAAAACATAAATCAAAATAATAAAACATAAGAAAGAAAATAAACATATAAAGATATATAAGAACACATAGAAGCACGTAACACATAGGCATAATATCTAGATGCAAAAATCTTAATGAAAGCGGTAAAACAAATAAGCACGTAAGCACGCAAGCACATAAGGCCTAACTATTACATCGGGGGGTTAGCTACAATTTTAGGAGGAGAGTAAAATGATCTATTTATTACACTTACTATCTAAATACACAAATATTTATGAGAAAAATACGAAAGGAAAATAATCTAATTATTACATTGACTATCTAAATACAAAATACTTACCAAATAATAAGATTTGAAAATTAAATAACATAAAGTAAATAAAAACGAAAAAAGTGTATAAAATATATATATACACACACACATATATATGAAGAAAATGCATAAAATTACATAAAGGCACATTGGGGCACATAAGGAGAAATTAATAAGTAATAGGATACTTCTTTGAAGACCTAGTACCAATACCTAAGAAAATAAACACACACGTCAATGTATCAGGATATAAATAAATAAAGCCTAAAAATCTAAAATACTAACACAATTAGAGTAAAAATGTAGACTTTATGAAACTAAGGGTTCAAAAACAAATTCACACAAATCTAGGGGCCAAATAATAAATTCAAGTAAGCATGGGTCTCAATTATAAATTAACACTAATTGGAAAGGGGCAAGAACAAAATTTCAGCAAGAGTGAGGCAAATTACAATTAATTCAAAACATAATTGAAAGGAATAAAAACCTAGGGAGGCTAATCTACGATTACAAAGGACTTAATTAAAAGAATTCTAGAATTTGGGGGCGAATCTACAAATAATAGGAACTAAATCGAATAAAACAAAATCTTTAAAGGCATATCAACAATACGTAGAAAACCAAACCTAAAATATAATGTTTGTTTAATGACAACAAAACCGAATGAGAATACTAAATTAAGATTAAACTCAATTGATTAACTAAACAAATTTAACTGCAAAACTAAAAATGCTATACTGAAACAGAACAGATGCCCCCAATTTCCCAAATTATCTTCTACTTCCAACAGATGGACAAGTCTTCCCCAGACCCAATTCTCTGTCTCTCTGTTCTAACCTTTATTTTTTCTTTTTTGTTTCCCCTCTCTTTATCTCCTTTATCTGATTTCTTTCTTTTCTAGTGTCTCCCTAACCATCCCCTTTTCTGTTTTCTCTTTTTTCTTCTTCTAATTCTCACCCTTTTCTCTCTTTCTCTCTATTTTCGTTTCTCTCTTCTTCTTTCTCCGTCTCTCCACCCTCTAGTTTTATTCCCTCTGATTTGTTGTTTCCTCTCCTTCTGTCCATTCATCCTCACTCTCATCTCTTTCTTTAAGCCTCTCTATCCTCTCTCTGTTTCCCTCTTGTTCGTCCTCCCTTTTCCTATTCTAGTCCTTTTCACTCTTTTGCTCTCACTATTCTCCTCCTCTCCTGCTTTTCATTCATTCTGTGTCTATTTTAATCGTCTTCAAGATCCCACAAAGCACATTCATTCTCGAACTCATAGTCTTTCAAATCCCGAATTCCTAATCACATCCTATGACCCCAAATCCTCAAATCCATAGCCAATTGGTTGCAAATTTAGCAAAATTCCACACAATTTTTGTTTACTGAAAGCTAATTGGATGAAATGGAAAGAAACAAAGCAAAAAACACCTGGTAGAGAGGGCTTGGTGATGATGATTAGGGAAGCTGATGGAGTTGCCAGTGGTGATGCTTGGTGGTTTTGCACAAGCTGTGGGATTGAGGTGGTTGTAGCGGTTTTAGGTAGTGATAACTATGATTTCCATGGCTGCTAGTAGCAAAGACTGTAGCAGCCCCACCTTACCCAGAGGCGCACCAAAGGGCTTAGCGGACTGCCTGCCTAGCTCTCGCCAGGTCTCGATTCACGCACTCACGCAAACGTCCGAGCGTACTTAACTTAAAATAAAATAAGCTAAAATAAAATGGAATAAAATAAAATACACTCATTTTATTTAACATAAGGTACAATTCACATCAAGAGTTTACATGTCATAACATACATGATTTTTCACAAAGATCGCCTAACATAGTTTGGCGAATACAATAACTGAACCGTCTATAACAATCAAAACCCAGTTGATCCAGCTTTAATTTCTCAGGAAACCTGAGTAAAGGAAAAACAAATGGAATGGAATGAGCTATAATAGCCCAGTGAATGTCCAAGTCATGCAATCAAATCAAGAACTCATTATTTTTAGTAAATGAAATAATCGAACAATTAAATTAATAAATCAAGATATAAACAATTTAATTTAACATGTAGTCAAAGGAGGATACAGGGCTCCACTACGGAAGCAAGCTTAACCGTAGGAAGAGCAAGCACTGACCATGTAGTCACGATATTTGGACCGAGATAATAGCTCAGGTCTTTATCAAAGAACATATCAGTTTTGTCAAGCACAAACCCTAACCGCCAATCACCTTATAACCTCCGTACAAGCTACCACATCCAGGGAGATATTCTCAACCCCGGGAGGGCCAACAATCAAACAGGTTCAATCCGGAGTTGGCCTCTTTGAGGATTCACAACTCAAAAGGGAAAGAACATCAATCCCTAAAACACCCAGCACCTTATGTCCTCCCACTTGCAGCCCGGTTGACTAACCGTGAAATAACATGGAAGTTAGTCACGGTAGTCTCACGCACACACAAGTAACACATTGGTCAATGAAAGCAAGTAACATGTTGCGGAACAGATGTGATAAAGTACACCTCTTTCCTCAAGTAGCACAGGTATTTACATAGTAATTGCAAATTTTCGCATAATATTTATCAAATAAAATATCACATTCCATGCATCATGCACACATAAAGACACTCACCTTGAAAGCCTAAGAAAATATCTCGTGAAACGGTCGTGCTGTGTTTTTGGACCCTGAAATTTAAAAGAAATAATAACATAAAAACTCAATTAAAATCCTAGTAAATTTAGTAAGAAAAAGTCAAGAAAAATACCCCACTTACTTCTAGGGTTTTGGTTTTAGGGTTTTCTAGGGTTTAGGGTTTACTTATTCTAAGGAATTCAATCTATCACTAGATCATTTCTAAAAATTCCTACACTTCAATTTCCCTCAATTGAATATATTCTAGTCTTAAAATCTCACTTATCAATTTTTCTTCTTTTAATTCTACCGAAATTTCGGCAGCATTTCCCCTTAAATCGGACTAACCAAAATTTTTAAACCTGCAAGAAAATTCAACAACCCAATCCATTCGACATGTACCACAACTTCTATGTTCAATTTAAACTCAAATTCAATCAAGATTCCACTCAAATACAAAATCCCTACTCCAAGAATCATCACTCAACTCTGCACAGGGTTGGTTTTCAGCCAACTTCGTGCCATTTCTGGGGTCAATCCATTAAGAACTAAGGAATTATGATTACATGGTTTTAAAGTACGTTTATAGGGCTACAACTTTCGTGAAGATCATCAATCCAAATTCCAACTAGAACCGGTTCAAAATCAGCCCTCAATTTGGCTCATCATCAAAACTGTTTTACGCAGAATCAAATTTTCAGCCAACTTTGCAAACTTTCTGCGATTAATATACAATGAATCACAGTGCAAGCCTTATACCGTTGGAAAGCCCTATCAATCTAGTTTCTAAAACAACAAGAATCACTCGAATCCAAGTTGTCTATACCAAGTTATGAAAGTTTTACTAAAACTGGTCCAGCATGACTGTTTTAAGTGTTCTTGAGTTCCAACTTAATTCTTCAACTAAACCACATATAAAACATAAATTTCCAAGGTTTAAAGGCCATATACTAGTCTATCTAACCACAAGAACACTTTATCTAACAAGTATATATCAAGTTCTAACTAATTTCTTCAAGTATTATTAACAAGAAACTTGGTATTGAACTTGAATAAAAACTAATTAAAACATGAAATTAATAAGACAAGTTCATGGTAAATACCTTAGATAAGCCTAATACTTTGATTAGAAATGATAGAAGTCCACTTCCTATGGTTGATTTGTGTTAACTTGAGAGATGGAAGTCCAAGAAGTTGAGAGCAAAATGAGGGAAGAAGAAGAATGAAGGGGCCGGCCAAATGAAGAGAAAAAGAGAGAGAAATAGTCTAGGAAAAATGGAAAAGAAAAGAAGAAAAGATGGGAAAAATAGTGGTCCAATTAAAATCTTACAAGAGTAAAGTAAATAGTTAGTCTTTTAATGCAAGAATAGCTACTTGGATTAATTTAATTGGTGAAGATTAATAACTCTTACCACTTAATATAATTAATAATTAGACATAAATTATTAAAGCAAAATAGAACAAAAATAGAGGAGAGAAACCGGCCACATGAAGAAAAGAAGAAGAGAAATTTTCGGCCAAGAGAAAAAGAAAAGAAAGAGAAAATTTTCAGCTAAGGGAAAAGGAAATAAAGTAGGAAAATAAGTGAAATTTTTGAGTAAAATTGAGTTAAAATTCAAGTAGTCAAAAGACTAGAAAATAGTAAAATGAGCTAATCAAAATTTAAGCACTAATATAAATTAAATGGTCAAGTAATATTATTCTAACTTTAGTACTTAAATGTTCTTGCTTAAAATGAAAATCTTAACTAATTACCCTAATTAACTCAAGAAATCTTCCAACTACTAAATCTAGGATTAACACTTAACCCTAAATAAGGAAAAAGATGTCTTTTGTAAGGGCATTTTCTAGGGTGTTACAAAGACGATTGGTAATAGTAGTGACAGGGGATCTGGTTCTGATTTATGATGTTTGGGCCTATTTTGGTTGATGAATTTTGGTTGTGCTACTGGAACGTTGGCAATGCTGGTTGATTGATGATTGATGTCTGTTTTGTGCTATTGTGGGGACTAATAAACAAAATGGTGTTGCTAGATGGTTGAAGGTGGAGCTGTGGTAGCTTTGGAGGTGGCAGTTGAAGGTTGTTTTGCTTGGCTGTTGGTGTAGGGGAGATAGATGGGAAGCTGAAATTTGATTGTTTTTGTTGAGGATTGGCTTTGTGTTTGTGGCAGCGGTGGTTGGCAACTGGATTGGTAGTTATTGGTGGATGTAAACGGATAGGACTGCAGGTTGTAAGAAGTGGCAACTGGGTTTGTAATGAATGACTGGGTTTGTAATGAATGACTGTGGGTGATGGTTTGGGTATATGTGTAGACACCAAATTTTAACACACCATTTATTTTTCAAACATCAGAGGCATTTTTATAATTTTTTTGGGTCAAATTCTAATTTTTCAACAATCTCGGGGGTAAAATAGTAATTTTTCTCTATAAATATTTTCCATTAGCTTTGGGGGTTTTAAATTCATATTTTCACTTTCATACGAATTTGTTAATTTTGTGACTTTTTTCGAATTTAACTGGTATTTTTCTATTTTTTCCAGCACAGGGTGAAATGGTAATTTTGCCTCGCAAATACCATTTTCGCTCATTTTTTTAGTACCAAATTTATTTTTCAAGTTTGTAAGCATGTTTTTAAATTTTCTTGATTTTTTCAAGGGACGATTGCTATTTTTTCTGTAAATACCGTGTTCAGAGACAAAATTGTCATTTTATATTTTAACCCATTTTTCACCAATTTTGAGTCATAAATGCATTTTCTAGGGTTTTAGGCTTATTTTTAATGTTTGGTAATTTTTTGAGGCCAATAGCCATTTTTTTGTGTATTTTCGTTGTCTAGGGGCAAAATCATCATTTCACTTTTCAAACTCATTTTTCACCAATTTTTGGGTCCCAAATTCATTTTTAGTTTTTTAAGCATTTTTCTAAGTTTTCTAACTTTTTTTCAAGATGAATTTCTATTAAGAAATTTATTATTTACATTTTTCTTAATTTTTTCTATTTTGTGAGAGAACATAGATTTTTAATTTCTTTTGTAACGGTAAAGTTGTAATTTTAATAGTTAAGGGTTTTTTGGTCTTTTAATCATTTCTTGAAAAATAAGTCTTTTCTGTACTATAAATAGCCCTTTTTTTTGGGATAAAGGAAAAAATTAAAAAAAAAACCTAAAGAAAGTTTTTAATTTTTAGTTTTTAGGACACCAAAAACACACACTTTGTCCTACATTTTTCTTCAAATTTTCACTAAGAACACCTACTAGCTTGTAGTACATCTTCAAGTCTACATCTAGAAGACCTAAGACACACACTAGTGTATCTTTAAACCTATACCTAGAACACACACTAGTGTATCTTTAAACCTACACCTAGAACACCAAGAGCACACACTAGCTAATCCCACACACTTATTCATTTTCTCTCTCACACACTAGCTCACAATCTTACACACAGCCACACAAACTCACATTTACACACACAATACGCACACAACCACTTCACAAATACACACACTTGCACACACAAACACACAATGACACAAACACACACATTCATACACGTTCACAAAACACACACACACACCAGTCACACAATTCTCACACACAGACAACAATCACATAAACACACACTCACTCACGCATAGTTCACACACAAACACATACACAGACACACATTCGAGCACACAATTCACACACTTTCATCAGACATCCCAACTGCAGACAAAACATGCACAGACAATTCCACATTCCAGCGCACAACTTCACATATTGTCACACACATACATACACAAAAGCAGCCAGAGTTGCACACAGTTTGTTTCAAACCACAACAACCATAATCATCTAGCCTTCTCAACCAGTCCCGAAAATCAGAGTCACCATTCACAACCCTAGCTTCCTAAGCCACCCAAGAACCACCACCCACTACCCTATCACCAATCACAGAATCAGAAAACCATCAAACCACCATTAGAATCAATCCTGGAACCACTCAAACAACCAAACAAAATAGCTAGTTCAACCATTCCCAGCCCCATAGAACCACCAATTTGCACAAATTTGTACAAAATTCACCAAAAACTCATCACCATATCTTTGCCAATTCACCAACAACCCATTGATCTCTCCTTCACCATACACCGTTCACCACCCAAATCCACCATCACAACCCAAGTTACCCATAGAACCAGCTCCTCCATTTGGCCAAAATAACTACAGATCAACAATCTGCTATCTATCTCCCACCACCTGATTTCAATTTTCACAATCAATACACAAATTCACCACACTTCATTTCTAGCAAAACCATCATCTTCACCACTCATCTCCTCCTCACAACCGCCCTAACCAGATATCAAAGACCCAATTTCAGTCCCAATGCCATCAATAAAAAAAAAACCACCAATTCACCATCACAATTCCCCATTGCAGCCCCACCAATTAATCAAAATCCAGTTCAAACAAGTTGCATTCCAAGCTACCTCATCACAACGTCACAGAACCTCCGCCACAGCCAAACCTAAAACAACCGCCAACAATTCCCAAGCTTCAATCCACCAGGACTGCCAGTTTCTCACCATGGCTCCACCTTTCTCTGCTCAACCTCCAGCCGTCAGCTCCCCCATCACCGCAGTATCATCGCCATCACCTGCAAAGCAAACAGCAACAGAGCAACAACGAAGCCCTTCCACCACAGCTCCTTCCCACTAAGTTATAGAAATCATCAACCATGACCAAATCAACCTGCCACAGCCCATAAACCACATCAAATAGGTAGTAGGGGCCACTACTAGAGGCACCACTTTGCTATTTTTCTCTCGGCCAAACTAGAGGAAACCATAGCCGAGCCCTCAACGCCCTAAACCCAGGTAGATTCTTAGCCCTATTCCAATTTGTTTTTTTTCGCATAGCTCTTAACTACACTAAAATCGTGCTTGATGTGTGTTTCTGAGATAGATAGGATTTGATCCTCAATTTGAGGAATTGGAATTAGGGGCGTCCGGTTTAAGAGACAAAGAGAGAGGGGGAGAGACAAATAAGAGAGAAAAAGCTAGGAGATCAAAGAGAAAAAGAGAAGAAAATAGAGAGGGAAATCAGGAGAGCTGGAATGAGAGAGAGAGAGAGAGAGAGAGAGAGAGAGAGAGAGAGATTGGAATCGCAGAAGAAAGAAAGAATTGGGTTCTGGGGGGGTATTTGTATTATTTTCATTTTCATTTGTTTGTCTTAATTTTGGTTTAATTAACTTGTTAGGTGGTATTCAATTTAGTTAAATTTAATTCTGATTGAGTGATTAATTTAGTAAACTAAGTTAACATAGATTAATTAATCTAGCTTATCTTAGTTAGCATTTTTTTAATTGATTTAATTTAGCTTTACTGTAATAATTAGTCAGGTAATTAACTTTGGTTAACTTGGTTAATTAAGTTAGTTTAGTTAGTTTAGTTAAGTGGTTTAGTTAGTTTGTTAATTAAATTACTTTAGTTAATGTAGTTAGTTTTGTCTAATTTGGCATTTTAGTTTCTAGTTATTTCATGAAAAACATAAATTTGCATTTGACCCTTTAGGTCTCATTTTCTTTCAATTGCATCCTAGTTGGCTTATAATTTCTTTTATAATTGCTGTGATTTAGAATTTGGCCCCTTCAAGTTGTCAAATTTTAAGACCTAGCCCCTCATTTTATTGGAATTTTTAGTTTTACCCCATGGTTGCTGAAATTTTATAATTTGGATCCTTTAAATTCGTTCATATTTATGTTTTGTGCCCCTAAGTCGATGAGATTTACAATTCTTGACCCCTTGACTTTGATAAAGTGGCAAAGTTAGTCCCATTTGTTCTTGAATTTGCATATTTGCCCTTGGATTTGCTTGAATTTTCATTTTTACCCTTTTGTTTTTGAATTTATGATTTTGCCCCCTAATTTGTGTGAAGTTGCGATTTGTGTCCCTATGTTTGCTAAGATTTATATTTTACCCCGATTTGTCAATATTTTCATATTTCACATTTTACTCATTTATATCGCGATACCTTGACATGTGTGTTCATTTTTAAGCATTTGTACCGGGTCTTCAAGGAGGTATCCCTATTTCCGTCAATTTCTTTTTATGTGTTTCAATGTGCTCCTATGTGACTTTTATGCATTTTCTTCATGTTTTTCATTTTTACACACTTTTGCGTATTCATTTGCTTCACATTATTTAGTTTCAAATTTTATTAGTAAATGCCCCTTATTTTTACAATATTTTGTATTTAGCTAGCCGATGTAATAGCTAGACAGTATTTCTCTCATTTTTAGCAAAAGCTTTTATTTAGATAGCAAGTGTAATAGATAGATCGGTTTTATTTTTTCCCCCAAAAAATTGTAAATCAAATTCCCCGATGTAATAACTAGAGCATATTTGTTCTTGTTATTATTCTGTGCTTATTTGTTTTACCGCTTTCATTAGGATTTTTGCATCTAGACATCATGCCTACATGTTGTGTGCTCCAATGTGATCTTATATGTCTTTATATGTTTAATTTTCTTTTAATTCATGTTTCACTATTTAATTCATGTTTGATGTTATTCCGTCACCACACTAGTCCAATACTAGTTGTGGCTTTATCGTTTTCCCTCTAGTCCAATGCTAGTTGGGATCCCTAGAAAGGGCTAGTCCAATGCTAGACCCTTAGGACATTTAGTGACAGGTGCACTCGTGTGCATGTCATGTCATTTTACACACTAATTTTTTAAGAAATTTTCATATTTGCATGATTTGTATATATTATTATTTATTATGTATTTTTGACAAAAATTCAGTGCATGATATTCAGGTTGCATTTTCACTTAGAATTTAGGTCATTCTGTGTGATCCGACTAGAAATAGTCGCCTACTCATATGGGAAGCAGTGGCGTACATGCCGTTCCATCCTCCGTGAGTAGGAACATTTAGTCATGAGTTGTTTAGTCTCCCGTTCTTGTTATGTTTTATCCCTACTTTCTTGAACACTAACTATCTATACTATTTTCCTTTTCCTTTTTCTTTTTCTTGCATTTCATTTTGCATTCACACTCGTGACTCCCTTAAGCTCTTGACTCGGGTTTTGAAATTAATGCGATAATCTCGACCAAGTCTCGATGGAACATTTTGACCCTTTTGATACCACACTTAGATTTAGGATTTGCATTCATTTAGACACATCCAAAACGTGATAGAATTTAGGGGTTGATTTAGGAAATCTAGATTAAACCTTGCAACTAGCCTCGGCTAGGTTGAAAGGGTGTCTTAGGCGCGAGCCTTTGCCTTTCCTTTCTTCAAATGTAACTCTCGGACCTTTTTCTCTCGTTTTTCATAGACCGGAGTTGAAAAAGGATTTTTAAACATTTCTAAAAAATTTTATTTTTGCTTTTGTTTTTTGTCAAATGATTTTTCGTATGACTTGGTACACCTTAACTCAATACCAGGTGGCGATTCCATTTTTAAAAAATAAAACCCTTTTTTCAAAAAATCAGTTGGCCAAAACTGTCACACTTTTAGTCCCAGGCTTATTTTCTTTTAAAATACCATTTTTTTTTTTTACTAAATAGCACTTTTTCACTAAAATTCTATTTTTTCTCACACACATAGTTTTTTTCAAAAACTATCTTTTCAAAAAGGGTCGTCAGACCAGATCGCCTTTTTCAGGCACGACAGTCAACAACCCCGCCGTGCTAGTCATTTTGGGACACGACAATATGGCTAGCTTGTGATTGTTTTCAAGGGGTCTTCGGCTGATCATGGGCTGGTTGTTTGTGTAATTGGTGGAAATTTGGTGTCTGATTGTTGGATTGGGGCTGCCTGGAGGTGATCGGTTGCATGAAGCATGATGTGTTTGTGTTTGTGATTGTGTTTGAATGGAAAAGTGCATTTGTGCGTGTCGCGCCCCATTTTTCGAAAGGGAAATAATAATAAATGATAAAGTGTGAGTGAGTTCGGAAAAAGGAAAAGGAAGAATTAAATGTGATGTGTGTTTATTGGAAAAATAAGAGTGTAAATTTTTGTAAAAATAATTTTTGGAAAATGCTTTGTAAAAGATGATTCGATAAAAATGTGACAAACAAATGCTTTATTTTAAAACAAAAAGAAAAGGGCCTAAAATGGGACTTTGAAAATGCGACGATTTTTGGGCCCAAAAATAGAGTCTAAAAAGGGTTTTTTAGTGAAAAAGGAGTCGCCACTTGGTATTGAGTTTTGGTGTACCAAGTCACCCGAAAATATTTTATAAAAGGTAAGAAAATTAAGAATGATTTATTTAAAGAAATGATTTTTGAAAAAATATAGGAAAAACAAGAAAAACCCTTTTAGACAACTCCAGGTCTTTGAAAACAAGAGAAAAAGGTTCGGAGAGTCACAGTTGAAGAAAGGGAAGGCAAAGGCTCGCGCCTAAGGCACCCTTTCAACCTAGCCGAAACTAGTTGCGAGGTTTAGTCTAAATTTTCCTAATATAACCCTAAGATTTTATCACATTTGGATGCAACTATATGAATGCAAATCTAGTCCTAAAAATGGGTATCGTTAAGGGAAGAAATATTCCATTGAGGTTTAGTCGGTATTATCGCATTAATTGCGAAATCCGAATATAGACCTCGATGGAAGTCACGAGTATGGATGCAAGAATGGAATGCAAAAGAAAAGGAAAATAGTAATATAGATAGTAAGTGAACAAAGAAAGTGGAGATGCAACATAACGGGTACGGGGGACTAATAGACTCGTGACTAGCTATTCCTACTCACGGAGGGGGGAACGACATGTACGCCATCGCTTCCCACGTGAGTAGATGACTATTTCTAGTCAAAATCACACAAATGACCTAAGATTCTATGTGTAGTGGAATCTAAATGTTATGCACTAAATAGATGTTAAAAATAGATAATAAGTGATAAAAGTATATAAAAATCATACAAAATGGAAAAAGGCCTAAAACAAAAGATGTGTGTGAAATGGCATGGAATGAACACGCGAGAAATGATCCTAATACTAAAATGACCTAAAGGCCTAGCATTGGACTAGCCTATTTTCTAAAAATTCTCCGCTAGCGTTGGACTAGCGAAGAAACCGAAATTAACCACAACTAGCGTTGGACTAGTGTGGCGACGACACACATATATTACGATAAGGTAAGTAAATAAATAAATAAATAAAAACCTAGATTAAAGCAATAATCACATAAAAGCAAATAATAGCACGTAGGAGCACATAACACATAAGCATGATATTCTAAATGCAAAGTCCTAAAGAAAGCAAATAAAACACATAAGCACATAGCACACATAGCACACAAAGCCCTAACTATTACACCGGAGGAGCCTAATTACAATCTAAAAATAAAAATAAAAGGTAACCTAGCTAGCCTATCTATTACATTTTCTATCTAAAATACATAAGATTTTTGTTAAATAGATAACACATAAACTATATAAACTATCTATTACATTAACTATCTAAATACAAAAATTTTTGCTAAATAGAATATTACCTATCTATTACATTTCTTTGAATAATCAAAAATTAAATTCGAGTAAATAATATGACATAAATAAATAAACAGTCACACATGGATAAAAATTATAAGCACAAAGAGATATAAAAAAAACATATAGAAAACACATAGAAACACGTAGGAGCACATAAAGAGAAATAAAAAGGGTAATCGAGGTACCTTCTATTCGAAGACCCGGTACAAATTGCTACTAAAATGAACAAACATGTCAAAATACCACTATTTAAATAAATAAACTACTAATTGAATAATTTCCTACCGATCACTATGAACATACTACGATAATTCAAACAATCATAGCAATAATAAAAATAAGAGAAAGAATATAATGATAATAATAATTAATTATTTAGGAAGAAACATGAAAATTGTTTAAGTAAAAATAAATAAGTAAATAAATAAATAAAGCAAAACAACAAAAATAAAGAAATAATAATAATAGAAGATAAAATACAATAATACATACTTAAACTTTTAACACCCCAAATAATGATTATTGAAATAACTAAAACGAAAATAAAGAAACTAATTTGAACATTAATTAGACTAACAAGACCCAATTTTAGAACATTAATTATAAATTTGATAAAATAAATAAAGAAAATGTGAAAAGAAATAATTAAAGCTTTGAGGACTTAACTAATTTTAAATTTTTTTTTAAAAGAAAAATAAAACATTATAAGATTTGGATTAAAAATGGAAATTTAGGCAACATTCTAAAATGAAAATGTAATTTACAACAAATAAAAGGGTAAAATTATAATTTTAAACCCTAATTAAGGTAATGATATAATTTACAACAAATTTAAAAGATAAAATGTAATTTTCAGCAAGTATAATGCCCAAAAATAAAAAATCTAGCAATACTTAAGTCCAAGAATATAATTTCAGCAAAGTCATTAAATAATACATAATTTACAGCAAACATTTAAAGGCAAAATTTCAAGTTCTAGCTATTTGGAGAGCAAAAATATAAATTCCAGCAACATTGGGGGACAATAAAGTAATTCCAGCAAAAATATAATGGCAAAATGAAATTCCAGCAAGGTTTGGGGGCAAAAATGCAAAATTCCAGCAATGTGAGGGACCAAATTGCAAATTCCAGCCACATTCAAAGACTAAAATAGAATTCCAGCAACATTTTATGGCAAAAAATGGAATTTCCAGCAATGTAGGGAGTACAAAATAAAATTCCAGCAAGTTAAAGTATGCAAAAATACAATTTCCAACAAATTTTGAAACCAAATTGCAATTTTAAGCAACATTCAAGGTTCAATTTGTAAATTATAGCCATATTAAACACCAATTTGCAATATCCAACAATAAAAGGGGGTAAAATGAAATTTTCAGAAATATTTAAGGGCAAAAATGCAATTTCAGAAAAGTATAGGGGTCACAATATAATTTTATAAAAATATAGGGGTCAAAATGGAAGATTGAAAAATGTAGGGGCCAAAATTATAATTATCTAAAAGTTGGGGGACCTAAATGCAATTAATTGGGACCTAATTGCAAATAAAATTAAATTATGGGGGTCAATCTATAAAAAATAGAAACTTAAATGCACAAATCAGAAATTATCGGGGCCACAGTGACATTAATAAAAGTATAAGGATTATAAAATAAATACCAATTATTAATTAAAATCAAATTAAAAAACTAAACTAGTCAAAACGACGTAGTTTTGAGTGAAACTACGTCAAAACGACGTAGTTTCACTAAAACAAATTTTTTTTTCTTTTTTCTTTCTTTTTCTTTTTCTCTCTTTT
Organism: Mitragyna speciosa; assembly: GCA_024721245.1. Classification (NCBI taxonomy): domain Eukaryota; kingdom Viridiplantae; phylum Streptophyta; class Magnoliopsida; order Gentianales; family Rubiaceae; genus Mitragyna; species Mitragyna speciosa. Next base: position 73,815 of record JAMWEH010000267.1, read on the forward strand.
TTGCTCTCTTTCTTCTTTTTCCAGATTTCATTTTTCCCTTTTTTCTCTCTTTTCTTCCCCTTTCTCCTCTGGTTCTTCCCTCTTCTCCTCGATTCTGATCTTCCCCCCCGATTTCTTCTCCCCCTTCCCCGGTTCTGTCCTCTACCTGGTTTTTCCCTCTCGTCGGGCTTCTCTCTCTATCCGCTCTCTCTATCCGCTCTCTCTCTCTCTCTTATTTTGTAATTTTTCCCTTCAAATCTCTCCCCGCACCCGATTCTGTTCTTTCAGTTTTTTGAACCAGAAAATCCCTAAAACTCTACCAAATTAATCCCTCCCCAGATAATCATCAACTTCACAGTCTAAGATGTAAATTTCAGTCATCAATTCTAGAGGGAAGTTGCGAATTTTACCTCGATTTTGAGAAGGGAATTGGAGTTGGCCGTGGCGATTGGACTGACGGAGGTTGGTGGTGGTGGAGCTTCGGCCGTCCACTGGTGGTGGAGCTTCGGCCGTCCACTGGTGGTGGAATGGCGTTGTGGTGATTGTTGTTGTTGTTGTGTTTTTTTTTTTTTCTTGCAGGTGGAATGTGTATGTGTGATGGTTGCGAAATTGGTGTCTGTGTGCTTGCAGGTGAAATGTGTATGTGTGATGGCTGCGAAATTGGTGTCTGGTGCGTGCGAGTGAGTGTGCCTGTGTGTGTATTGGCTTGTGGTTTCTCTGTTGCTATGCTTGTGTAGTGTGTGCTTGTGCCTGTGTACGTTTGTGTGTTGTGGCTGTGTGAATGTGTGCAAATGATGTGAATGTGCAGGCGTGTAGTGTGTGTAATGTGGATGGCTGTGAACTGCATGGTTGTGTGCAGCTTGTGTGTGTCCTGTGTGATGTGCGTCTGTGTGCGTGAGTGAACTTGTGTCTGGTTCTTGGAGCGTGGTGAAGGGGCAGGGGGGAGGATGAGTGATGCGTGTGCTGGTGCGTGTGAGTCTGCGTTTATGTGTTTGTGTCTGTAAAATGTGTGCTCAGGTGTGTGTTTGAATGTGTGTCTGTGTATGCGTTTGTGTGTGAACTATGCGTGAATGAGTGTGTGTTTGTGTGATTGAGTGTGCAGGGGAGGGGATGCAGAGAAAGTGCGAGAAATGCAGGTGTGAAACGTGAGAATTGAGAGGAGAAGATGAGAGTGCCGGCCTGTGTTTTGCATGTGTGTGTGCAGATGAACCAGAAAGTGAGTGAATGTGTGTGCTGGTGAGTTTGGCCGAGAGAGAAGAGAGTGAAGGAGAGGGAGAGTGAAGTTTTTTGAGTGCAGGTTTGAGTGTGTGTCTGTGTAGGTGTCGGGGAAGGGGATTGTGTGTCTGTTTGATTTGATGAAACAAAAAAGAATCCCCTAAAATCTGGTAGATTGAGTGTAAGTTGGGAGGTGATGATGAGAGGAGGCATGGCTTGAGGATGGAGTTTGCAGAAGCAACAGCAGCAGCAACTGCTGCTGCTGCTGCTGTTCTCTCTCTTTTTTTTTTTTTAAATGAAGAAAACAAAGAGAAAAAGAAGAAAAAATAAAATAAAAATTACTTAAACTCTTTTTAAATTATACATTAAAAACTGAAATACAATATTATAAGAAGGAAAAAAAAAAGAAAAATTCAGTGTAACACAAAAAGTTAATTCTAGGTAAGAAAAAAAAATACAATTTAAAATAAATAACAAATGGTCTTTAAAATAAATAAATTAATTAATTAATTATGAAAATTTTCTTTACATAAGATTTATAAAACATACACACACATAATTCTCATAAAGAAAAATTGTAAATAAAAAAGTGCATTGGAAAACGTGACCTAAATATGGCAAAATTATAAAATTTATGAAAATTAATAAATGACATCACAAAAATCTTATACAACATACATTATCACATAAAGCACATATATTATAATTTTTACTCAAAAAAAAATTTTTTTTTTAGATTAATATGTTCTTGGGAAACGTCCCCTTAATAAACAAAAATTAAATAAATACTAAACGACCTCTAAAAATTATGAGATTTTTACAAAAATTTATGAATATACAAAAATGCATATATAAAATTTTTCACTTGAAAATTCTCGTAAAAATAATGCCTTGAAAAACGTGCCTATTGAATTAAAATACTAAAATTTTAAATAAATAATAAGTGACTCCCGAAAATCATAAAAATCATAAACAATGATAAAATAGTAAAATTATGTATTTAAAAAAATAAAATAAAATGAACTAATATTTACATGTGAAATTACCATTTTGCCCCTGATGTGACAAATTAGACATAATATGCGAAAATTGTACTCGACCCCCGAAAAATGAAAAATACCCCCTAAAATAAAGTAACAACATATTTTTTACAAAAGGTATGTCAAAATTTGGTGTCTACAGTGCGTGTTTGGATGTGTTTAGATATGTGGGTGTTGTGTGTGTGAAGGGACTGTGTG
>JAMWEH010002554.1:0-19840 GCA_024721245.1 Mitragyna speciosa
AAAAAATAGGGATAATTTCAGAAACCTCCCTTGAGGTTTCTGACAATTACACTGAGCCTCCCCTGAGGTTTCAAGAATTACACTGCCATCCCTTGAGGTTTACTAATTTGCTTACAATTTCAGCCCATGTCAGTAAAAGTTAATATTAAAAAGTAATTTCTGGTGAGAGAATGAAATTTCATCCCATTTTGCCCCTTTATGTAGTTGTACAAATTAAATTACTAAAATAAGGACAAGAATCAGGAACAAAGCAATAAATTAGTAAATTGAGGGGATGTAAGTGAAATGTTCTCAAAATTGTGCAGATGAGCAGCTAATAAAGCTGCAGCAACGGCAACTGACATTACCTTTTGCAACGGCTAAATTTGTGCACCCTTTGCAATTTTATATAATGGAATGAAACAACATACAATTTCGAAGGCATTTTGTAGTTTAGGCATCAAAATTGAAGGTCTAAAAGTCAGATTTGTAGCAGAAATTTTGCATGCTAAACTTGAAAATTCATAATCTATGGCATCTTCAACCTTGAGCAAGGAATCATGGAATTCACCAACAACATTCTGCATCAAGAATAGATTTTGCAAATGCAATCAAAAAGCAACAATCAAAATTTCAGAAAGTGAGAGAAATCCAAACAAATTGTATTTTTGTTGCTCCAAATGCAAGTTTTTTGAGTGGTATGAAGGTATTCAAGAGGAAGAGATCAACAGCCAAAGAAAAATTGAAGGCAACTATGAGTATACCAGGAGGCAGATTGAAGCAACGATGCATAGAAGAAACCAAGAACAACAAAGTGGAATGAAAGAGAAGTTAATCACCATCAATCTCATCCTCTTGGCTGTGTTTGTGTTCATTCAAATTGTAAAAGCAATTGTATGAACTAGAATAGGAGCTTAGTAAGTGTTGCAGTATTGTACAAACCAAAAGTAATGTAGGCTTAGAAGATGCATGAAGTAATGCTAAAGTATTGTAAAAAAGTAATAATTTCAAGTTGCAGCATCAATGATCCTTCGAATTCATAATAAAAATAGTCATAAGCTTGACCTTAACCTTAAGAGCAGTAAATTAAAACTGCAGTCCAGCAAAAGTATCATAAATTAAGCAGAAATGCAATCCAATACTATGCAAAACACCATCTGTCTTGATTAGATTCAGACAGATGGTGAGGATTGCACAACCATTCTTGCTATTGTAGTTTTAGCAAGCACCAAAAACAACAGTTTAGTGTGTTTTACAACATAACTCAGTACAAAAGAAGAGAAATAACACGGAAGTGACAGCTTCAGAAGTGCAAGCTTCCAGTAGTACTGCTACTGATGTTAGCTGAGTTAAGAGTTGTAGCAGCATGCAGGCTTAAAGATGTAGCAGCTTGAGCATCAGTGGGGGCTTCAACAAACGGAGGGACTTGATCATTTGTTGGTTGAGCAACTCTTCTAGTATTTGCAGGCCTTCCTCTCTGCAAATGTTCAAAACAGATGAGTCAAGTTCATCACTGAAAAAATACATGGCAACAGTAACTTGTAATTTAGAACTGCAACATATACCTTTCTTTTAGATAAAGTTGTACTTGGCTGAGCATTAATTTGAATATTTAAACCTGTATTTCCAGTAGAAGGACTTGAGTTGCTACCTTGAGATGAATGCACAACAGGTACATTTCCTTGTGCATGTTCCTGCCATAACATAGTCAAATATTCAACCAACAAATATAAAAATAGTAATTCAATCCAATTGATATATAGTTTAAATATGAATCGTACCCAAAGAACAGATCCTTGCAATCCTAGATTTGCAATACCTCTGCCTGGTCTGCATCTTCTAGTTGGCACCTGTCAAGAAGAAAAGAATATAACTAGCATAAGAGTCAACCAAGACAATTCAATTTCTGCAAACACAAGCCTGAGTAGACCTGTTGAGCTTGAGTATTGACAATATTTCTTCTTTGCACTGGAGCTCTTTGACAAGTTCTCTTGTTGTGACCGAATTGACCACAATTTCCACACTTTAAGGTAGTGGATCTTTTTGGCTGAGATGATGGTCCTTCACCAGCTTCTCTTCTTCTGTTAATTCTTGGTCTACCAGGAGCTCTTCTCAAAGGAGGAGGTAATACAACTTTAGGTTCAACCTGTGGCATAGAAGGCCACCTCTTCTCATGAGGTATAGGATGAATCATGGAGGCATATGCCTTCAGGTAGCACTCTTTTAAGAACCAATTAGCACAATAATCTTCTAATTTTTCCCTCTTGTAGATGATGCCAAGTGCAGCATGTTTACATGGAATTCCAACTAGTTGGAATGCACCACAATCACAGGTCCTTAGAGATAAATTAACTATGAAGGACCTGTCCATATCACCAACCTCAAATGCATTATTACTTGCCATATTCAGTTCACATTGCCTTGATGCAGTTGCAATTTTTTTCAATTTTTCAGTAAATTTTGGAGTGATTACAGTGGTTAATGTACATCCCTTCTGGTACCGTTTGTGCATTTTCTTCATGAACTTTCTTCTCAAACCTTCAACCATTGTAAGTATAGGTTGCTTCCTCAAATCACCAATCCAAGAATTAAATGACTCTGTGAAATTATTTGTCACATGGTCACAGCTAATAACTTCTGGGAATGCGTATCTACACCAAGCTTTTTTTGGAATCTTGTCTAAATATTTCCAAGCCTCTATATTGATCTCCTTAATGGTTGACATTGCCTCATTGTGACCAACTTCATCATAACTCTTTGCTGCCCTCCAGAAGAAACTACTAAGCAGCATGCCTGGAAATTGCTGCTTGAAGTTGCTGCAAATATGCCTGCAGCAATATCTACCATGTACACTGGGAAAAATCTCTTCATAGGCAAGGTTTAGGCCCTACAATTACGACATATTTTAGTGAATGTTAGATCATGAAACAAATATTCAGGCAGAATTGATTTGAGTGCTGTGACTGTACCTTTTGCCTATCACTCATAAAGGTTAAAGGCAATTGACTAGTGAATGGTCCAAAGTACTCCTCAAAAAAGTGAAAGAACCAGCTCCAAGTTGTCCTTATTCTCACACTCTGTTCACTGCAAATGCAATGGGAAATATACTGTCATTCCCATCTAATGCCACTGCAGTAAGTAGAACACCACCAAATGGACCCTTTCAAGTGACAACCATCAAAGCCTATGAATGGCCTGCAACCTTCAAGAAAACCAGTTTTTCTGTGCTCTAAAACTGATAAATATTCTCAGAAATCTGGGCTTCTAGAAGAAGATTTGGCCTATCATAATGTATCTTGCAAATGCTTTGTGGATTATATTGTCTTAGAAGTTCAGCATACTTTAGGTAATTTTCCATAAGACTCAGCTGAAATTTCCTTGAATCTCTTCTTCTGCTTTCTTTTTTGCTCTAAAAAGCTGCATATAACTAGGTTTCACTACCATACTTTTCTCATCTCAGCTTCAATCCCTTGGGTAGTTATGTTAGGATGATCTCTCATTAAAGGCACCAACTTTCTTTGCTAATCCAATCTGATGTAGCTTCTACATTGCTCTTATCCATCACACAAGTATGTTCAGATTGATAGATTTAATCATGAAAGTTATGGAATCAGCCACAGGACTTGCATGAATTCTCCATTTGCAGCCATCTACACCACAAATAGCAGTCACTCTAGTTTTTTCATTCTTTAATCTTACAATTGGAAATCCCTTTTGAATTACATAATCCTTTAAAGCTGCTCGAAAAGAATCCACATTGGTGAATATTTGCCCTTTCTCAAACTCTATGTCCTCTCTTGATTGTATAACTCCACATTTTTAGACCTCATCACTTCTCTCATGGGTCTGGTTCCTGATCAGATTCAGAATCAGGAACTACCTCTCTACAGCTCATTCTCTTCAAAATCTGAAAAATTAGTGTCACTCATGTCACTAACTTCCACTAAGACATTGTCATCATCTATATCACCTCCTTATCACTATCAACTGCATGTGTTCCAGAATTATCAGAGCTGGAGTCTTTATATTCATCATCATAATTGCCAAGATCACAAACAACCCTTTCAGAAGTTTCATCAAAGCCTAAATTTTGTTGAGTGTCCTGGTCATTATTTTTGTTTAAGGATCCTCCAGGTTCAGCAGGAATAATTTCCATATCATACACATGCAAATTGATTAGAGTCCTAGACTGATGCATTTGAAACATCCCAACTACTGCATTATCATCATTAACATCCTGCATTTCATCTGATCTAGGAATTTCGTACTTCATATATATCATCATATTTGCATTTCCTGGTATTTCGGCCAATGTGTTTACAGCTACATCATAAAGCAAGTTTATGTACTGGTAGCCATTAGGATCAATGTCCTGAAATTCTTACTATCATTCCCTTATAATGCACAACTATTTCATAAGCACCAATGTTGACCATCCTACATTATTTACATTAATACTTCAGCAGCAAAAACCATTAACTTGATACTAAAATTATATTTGGCAGAATATACAACTTAACTTGGCTAGCTACATAAACCATATTATGAACAACTTAGCTAGCTACGTAATTAACTGCAGATTGTGGAGTGATTTGAACAACTAGAATCAACATAACAAACTGAGAGATAGCAGAGTTTAGACATACCTTTTTTGTTGTCCTTGTTTCAACTCTATTTAGCAATCAATCTGCTTGGACTTGCCTTTTATCTTATTTCCTTTCTTATTCCACAGCTACAAAATCAACTACATGTGTTCTTTTACTGGTTTTTCCTCACTTTGGTTTCTCTCGTTCAAAGCTTCTTCACAAATTATTTTTCCCACTGATTTTATAGTGAAAGAATGATATCATATCACAAAATGACGATCGGTTTATGCTTTGAATTGACGCCATTTCTTTAATTGTAGTTAATTGTTGTTATTAGCTTTCTTATCTAACCGTTGTTTATTTATTCAATTTGAATTATTTCATTTATGCTCTAATTAGTTTAGAATCACGTTTGGCAGTCAAATGACACAGAATGGCTTGGTGATATTGGTAATTTCACAACTCATGAGGTCAGCAATTGGGTCCATTTCTCAGCCAAGGGAGGTCAGTGTAATTCTTGAAACCTCAGGGGAGCTCAGTGTAATTGCCAGAAACCTCAAGGGAGGTTTCTGAAATTATCCCAAAAAAATAACCAAACACCCCGAAATATCCTTAATTGTTTGGAAAAAAGAAAAAAGAAACATTAAAAAATTAATTAACTAGTCATAAAAATACTAAAAGAACCAGCGCTTTTACACTAAATTTTCAATCTTCACCAAATTCTATTATCCAAAACTCAGTTATTAAATTAATCTAAATAAATCTACTTTATCTTTAAAAATCTTACAAATAAATATATTAGTAACAAAGAAATGACTAATTTAATCAAAAACATGCATAAATAATTTGGGATGTCTAACGTGAAGGGTAAAAATTTTGATTTTTAGGGTTTTTTTTTACTTTTTTACTCATTTTTTATTTTTAAAAATATGTAAGGATATTTTAGAATATTGGTTGGTATTTTTTGAGATACATTGAATTTGTTTTGTTATAAAAAAATATAAACATAGGGGTGTAAATGTAATTTTAAAAATCTGAAGAGTGCTTCCTACAATTATAACAAACTCCCGGGGGGGGGGGGGGGTTTGTAAAGTTATCCTTATTTTTAAACCATTATGCTGTGGCGCAGTACTTTTTGACTTGAATGTAGCAATCTTCCCATTCTTGAGAAGAAAAGAACCATTCTTTCACCTTTCATTCCCACCATCCATACAAGCAACAAAGAAGAGAAAAAGCAAACGACTTTCTGAATGCAAAGCGTTGCCAATCTTTCTTTTTTGTCTGCCTCTTCAGTTGATGTTCACACACTTTGCTAATGTTTCAATGGGGGTACAAAGCCAATCGTCACGGAATCACCTTAAATGAAATACTTTAATGAAACTAGCAGCGACGCAATTTCTGCAACTACTTATTCCGCGTTGTTTTGGACTTAACTAGGCACGGCTTGAAAATTAATAGTAGAAAGTTTGTCGATACTTCTCAGCAACTCATTCATTGATTCTTAATCTTTTCATTGTCCAGACTTGAGTAGTAGAAAGTTGTATGGATTCCATAATCTTGTTAAGGTATAGTCATAGCAAATGTTTTAATTAATAATGTTAGAACAGACAATCGAAAGAGTTTTAACTAATAACCAAGGAAAAAAATAGACAATCGAAATAGTTTTAACTAATAACAAAAAAATTTTCCGTTATTATACCGAATGATAATAAAATTTTTACAATTTTTCAGAAAGATTTTTCACCCAGAAAGTTTGTTAATACTTGATTTCATTGAGTTTCAAATTTTGTACTTGTGGATTTCGTTGCACTCAAAATTTCTGTTATATTCAATTATAGTTTCGATTAGATGTTAAATAGATGAATTTTACTAGACACGGTTTGGAAATCAATCGTAGAAAGATTGTTGATACTTCTCAGCAAGTTATTCATTGACTTGTAATATTTGTAAATATGGATAATTTTCTTGTCTTTTTTTTAATATTTTGCGTTGTAAAAAATTTTAGGGATTTTATAAAGGTATGGTCGTAAATAATGTTTTAATAAATAATGTTAGAATAGACAATTAAAAGAGTTTAACTAATAACTGACATCATTCATGTTATTATACTGAACCATAATAATATTTTTAGAAATTTTTGGAAACAATTTCCACCTAGAAAGTTTGTCGATAGTCGACATTCATCGAGTTTGGAATTTTGACCCTGTAGATATCTTTTGTTATTTGTATGATCTTTTCATTGCACATAAAAATGTTATTATATTCAATTATTAAGTTGGATTAGACCTTGAACAGATGAAGTCCATTCGAGAGAATATTCAATTGGTATTGTGTCCTTTGAATGGCATCGGCATGCCATATTGAACCTTTGGCTATGCTGCAACACTTTGAGGCTCCCAAAAAATTTTTTTAAGTTAATTATTCAACTATTTTGTGACTGAATTATCAAGCAAAATGGGATAGTCTAGCAATTCTTTGACACCCTAACAAATAAGAACCCACAAGTTTGTGTTATAGACTTTTAAATCAAGAAAAATGCCTAAGCAACTTGTAGAATTGATCAATCTCCATTGATATATCTTCTCATAACAAAAAAAAAAAAATATATATATATATATATATATATATATATGTTTTTCTCTCTTTTCCCCTCTCTCATTTGCTATAATTATCAATTGCCCTGGTATCCATCTTACTGAATTGGTTATCAATTGTTAAACCATACATATTGTGCATCAGTTTTTTAAGAATTTCTGGCTAGATTAATAAAATTATTGGTTAATCTACATTATGCTAATTAATTTCAGTTGGAAATCCAAATTTTTTAATATCAATACAATAATAAATTTTTTTTACGGCTTGTGTTGCAGATTAGCCCGCCGGTAAGTTCTTTGGTTATGTTATTTTTTCTATCTCCCCAATTTTTTTTTTGTCAAATATTAATATTCGCATTTCTGGCTCTTTCAATAATTGCCATAGCTCTAATTCCAAAACCACATCTATCTCCTTTCCCATAGCTACAATTTCATCATTAATCACTATGACTGACCTCGATGTATACCACTTCAAACAGGGTTATGATGAAAATGAGATTCACGGTATTGAAAAACGATTGACAAAAGAGTTTCAATATCTCTAACAGAACCAACAGCGTTTTATCTTCAGATTTTGCTGTGGTGTTGAAAACATGCAAAAAGAAAAAGTCACGAGTTTAGAAAAGTAGTAAATTTCTGTGAAAACTTATTATTATTCTTTTTACAAAAATAAGCTACGAGTTTAAATTTACTACCTTCTTTACTTTTTAACAAAAATTTATTATTTTAGTGAATCATTATGGTGATTCTTTATCGCAGTAATAACTAGGCAAATATTTAAACTAGGCAAACAGTTGAAGCAAATATTTTCATAACTTGTGTAAGAACTTATAATTACAATAAAGGTTTAAGAGTATTTCAACATGGGTTATCAAGTGTTAAGCATGACCAGCAACTTCAAGAATCCAATGTAAAATAAAGTTAATATAACAAACTTACTACAATTTTAAATAGAAACAGTGAAGTATAAAGAAAAAGTGCAACTATAGCGAAATGATTCCATGAAACATCCTAGAAGCAAACCTTCCTCTTACTTAACTCTCTCAAAATTCAATCCTCCCAAATCAATCACAGACACCCGTCACAAATTTTGTTGTTTTTATCTACAAGTATCTATTGCTTTTGGTAATTAGTTGGTAAAATCTAGACATTGTGGGATTTGTAAATATTAAAAGGCAGTACAAACACAAATTCACCATACAAATAAACAAAAATAATACACCATATGTTAATTATGTTAATTACACGAAATAGAATGCATCAAGATCAAACACAAATTTTTTTTTTTTTTGGGTGACTACGGATTAGAGGAGGTCATAACTCTCCCAACTTTCCAGGCAAATTGACCAAGTTTGAAAAGAGAAGGAGACACAAAAACAACTAAATTCAGCAACGCACAACACACACTAATTTTGCTTCTTCAGTTGTCTTCTTCTTCCACACCAACAGCGAAATATTTGCTTGTCGGGAATATTTTTAAACCTTTATGCCATTGTGCAGTACAGTTGACTTGAATGTTGCCACCATCTCCAAAAGAATAGAGCCATCCTTTCACCTTTTATTCCCGCCATCCATACAAGCAACGAAAAAAGGAAAATCAAACGAGATTTTGAAAGCGACATCATTTTTTTTTTCCTTTTTTGGGGGTGGGGAGTATTCTGAAATTGGCGACTTCTACTTTTGGGAGTGGAGAATCCGAATTATTGCACTTCTTTTTCCTACCTTCTGCGTTAAGGGTTCATATACTTGGCTAATGTTTCAATATGGTACAAAGCCAATTGTCATAGAATCCACTTAATTAGAATACTTTAATAAAGCTAGCGTATCTAGAGCTTTGCAATTTAGCCCCTTCCATTTTTCATAATTTGAGGTGTACGTAGCGTGTTAGTTAAAAAATGTAATTATGTTAAAATGATAGTATAATTATGTTGAAATATGGTATTTGACATTGTTGGCTTAATCTCGCCTGTCTATTTTGGACTCTTTAAATCTGAATTATCAACTTGTGAGAAATGTTAATTCTTATTTCTCCATATTCTTGGGTTGCAACTTTTTTATCAAATATTAATATTCGAATGTCTGTCTCTTTCAATAATTGCCATAGCTCTAATTCTAAAACCACATCTATCTCCTTTCGCATAGCTGCAATTTCATCATTAATCACTATAGCTGACCTCTATATTATACCACTTCAAACAGGGATATGATGAAAATGAGATTCAAGGTACTGAAAAACGATTGACAAAAATGTTTCATTATCTTTAACAGGACCAACTGCATTTTATCTTTGGATTTTGCTATGGTGTTGAAATTATACAAAAAAAAAAAAAGTCACGGGTTTAGAAAAGTAGTATATTTCTGTGAAAACTTATTAGTATTATTCTTTTTACAAAAATAAGTTATGAGTTTAAAAAAGTAGTAAATTTATGTAAAAATAAGTAAACTTTCGTCTCTCTTTACCCTCTCAAATTGTTTCTATCTACGAGTACCTATTGTTTTTGACAATTTAGAGTTGGGAAAAATCTAGAGATTGCAGCATGAGGTCCCTAGAAAGATTCTGTCAAATAAAAAAAAACGCGAATAAAAAGAAAATCTGCTCTTATATTGTCAGATTTCGTAAATATTATAAGATAAATCAGTTCAAATGTACATAGAATGAAAAAAAAAAAAAGAAAAGCAAATTCTCCATCTAAGAAACAAATATAACACACCATAACTTAATTAAATTAATTACATCAAATAACCTGCATCAAGATCAAACACTTTTTTTTTTTCCTTTTTGGATGAATACTGAGTGTAGGAGATCATAACTCTCCCAACTCTCTGGACAATTGACACAAATTCGAAAAGAAAAGGGCACACAGAACAACAAGACAAAAATTAAATTCAGTAACGTAAAATACACACAAAAATTTTGCTTCTTCAGTCGTCTTCTTCTTCCACACCAACAACAAAATATTTGCTCATTAGGATTACTTGTTAAAGCATTATGCTGTTGTGCAGTACTGCTTAATAACAACCAATTACTTGAGTGGAGAGATAAGGATGATAGGAGTAATAAGGAAATACACAGTTTGTTAAGCTAACAACACATGGCTTGATAGTGGGTCAATTAACATCACAATATCCTTTAAATTGTGAATTTACTGATAAGATTTTCTGCATTAAGGAACGAGCAACAGGTCGAGCCATGATAGTGGGTCAATGTAAAGGGGATCTTTATGTTTTATCCAGACCAAAGGAAGCACGATTTTCCAATAGACAAAACTTAGGGACTGAAGAGCTGTGGCACCAACGTCTTGGACATCCACAAAAATCAACTGTTCAATTATTACGTACTAAGAATTTCATTCATGTTAGTTCAAATAAAAAGGTGGACATTGTTTGTGAAAGTTGCCAATTAGGCAAACTTAGCAAATTACCTTTTAGTTCTTCTTCTTCTTCTAGTACTGGTGTTTTTGACAAAATTCATTGTGACATTTGGGGACCAGCCCCTATTTTGTCTCTTGGAAAATTTCGATACTATGCTTGCCTTGTGGATGATTATTCTCATTATGTTTGGATAATTCCTCTCCGTGCCAAGTTTGAGTTTATTGATGTTTACTTAGCTTTTGAAAGTTATGTGCAACGTCAATTTGATAAAAAAAATTAAAAATTTTCATTCTGATGGTGGTGGTGAATTTGTAAATAAAAGACTTTCCTTACACTTTCAGCAACAGGGAATCGTTCATCAGCTTTCTTGTCCACATACACCGGAACAAACTGGAATTGTTGAACGTCGTCATCGCACTATCAGAGAACTCGGGATGACTATGATCTTTCACAGTGGCACACCTAACTTTCTGTGGGTCGAAGCCTTCATCACCGTAGCTTTTTTAATCAATTGTTTGCCTTCTTCTTCTCTTAATTTTGATTGTCCTTATTTTCGTTTACATGGTGCTAATCCTAACTATTCTATTTTACGGGTGTTTGGTTCAAGATGTTATCCATATACATGGAACACCAAAAAGAATAAATTTGATCCTAAAACCATTCCTTGTGTGTTTGTAGGTTACAGCGATCGGCATAAAGGGTACATATGTTTTGATTCTAAAACCCACAGAATGTTTATATCCAGGCATGTTGTGTTTGATGAGAATTTGTATCCCTACAAGACAAATGGGTCTTTGTCATCCTCCAATGGTAGCATATTAGCGTTTCTTGATTCTCCGTCTCTTGTCTCAATGAAATCACCATCTCCAGCAATAGACTTAATGCATATTCCTGTTTCAACCCCGATCTCAAGCTCGTCACCCTTTGTACCAGATCCTACAAGTTCAGTTGTGCCGTCTGAATTACCAACAAACCAGTCCCATGATCACACTTCCACCAATACTGATCTCGAGTTCTCCCCACAAGAACATGATATGTCTTCCTCAATACCTCTTCCCATTGAAGACAATCATTCGGTAAGTATACATCCTGCATCCTCTTCTGAACCTGTTTTGTCAATATCTCACACTATGGTTACAAAAGCAAAACATGGGATTTACAAGCCAAATCCTCGATATGCTTTACTTCTCACCTGTGGAGATATTCCAAGTGAGCCACAGTCAGTCAAAGCAGCCCTTCAACATGATGGGTGGCGGAAAGTCATGCTTGATGAACTTGATGCTCTGTATCAAAATCTCACATGGACTTTAGTTCCCAGAGACTCTCATATGAATATTATCGGATCAAAATGGGTCTTTAAAGCTAAATTAAAAGTTGATGGCACACTTGATAGGCTCAAGGCTCGACTCGTTGCAAAAGGGTATCACCAAGTGGATGGTATCGACTATGTTGAAACATTTTCTCCAGTCATCAAACCAGGTACTATTCGTTTAGTTCTTAGTTTAGCCATGGTTCGCCAATGGGACATTCGACAACTTGATGTTAAAAATGCTTTCCTCCATGGTTACATAACTGAGGATATCTATATGGAGCAACCACCAGGTATGCATGATCCAAAATTTCCATCTCATGTCTGTAAACTTCAAAAAGCTCTCTATGGCCTTAAACAGGCACCAAGAGCTTGGTTTGATCGTTTTAGTGCTTTTTTGCTCAAAACTGGTTTCTTTTGTAATTTTGCTGATCCCTCTTTATTTATTATGCACTCTCCATCTGGCACATTGGTCCTACTTCTTTATGTTGATGATATGTTGTTGACAGGATCTAATTCGACGTTACTGGATGATTTTATCACAACTTTACATTCTGAATTTGCCATGAAAGATCTTGGACCTGTACATCATTTTCTTGGTATAGAGGTTCAACGGTCTGCTAATACTCTGCACCTTTCTCAGACTCACTATGCCCGCACTATTCTTGACAAAGCTCAGATGTTGGATTGCAAACCAATGAATACACCAATGGAGTCCAAAACCAAGAGGCTTCATGATAACTCTTCGTTCTCTGATCCTACTTTTTATCGTAGCATTGTTGGTGCTTTACAATATTTAACACTTACAAGGCCAGACCTTTCTTTCAGTGTTAACTATGTATCTCAATATATGCAATCACCAACTGTTGCTAGCACAAAAATGGTTCGCCGTATCTTACGCTATGTTAAAGGCTCTATTACTTTGGGTCTGCATCTAACTAGAAACACTACACTTGATCTCTTTGCCTTTTCTGATGCAGATTGGGCAGGCTGTCCTACTACTAGACGCTCTACAACGGGTTTTTGCACGTTTTTGGGACGTAACATTATTTCTTGGTGTGCCAAGAAACAACCAAACATATCGCATTCAAGTACTGAGGCTGAATATCATGCAATGGCTAACACAGCAGCTGAATTAACATGGCTCACTTTTCTCTTACGTGATCTTCACGTTCCTCAAACCCATCCACCTGTACTCTTCTGTGATAATCTGAGTGCATTACACATGACTGTTAACCCTGTTTTTCATGCTCGTAGCAAACACATTGAACTTGACTACCATTTTATTCGTGAGAGAGTCGCAATAGGACCCCTTATTACTTGCCATGTCTCCTCTGCCCTCCAGCTTGCGGACATTTTCACCAAGTCATTATGTAAGGCCACTCTTCTTCGCATTCGCAGCAAACTGTGCCTCCAACCTCGACACATGTTGAGGGAGGGTAATAACAACCAATTACTTGAGTGGAGAGATAAGGATGATAGGAGTAATAAGAAAATACACAGTTTGTTAAGCCAACAACACACGGCTTGATGAAACCGTGTTGTTATCGTTCCTAAAACAGTGGATCATGAGAGTAATTTAAGGGGTTGCATTGAAACTCAATCATGTATAAAGGGTAAGTCAATAAAAGAGCATTCAGCTCCATCATTCAAGGAAGAGATAGCACAGAAACTGGGATTGATATATTATCTTTTCCTTTATTATATAAATCTCTTCTGTAACAATTTCTATAAATATGAAAAGCTAATGAACTCTCTTCTCATGTTGAAAAGAGACAATTACATTCATAAAATTTATTCAAGTTTTAGTTTTTTCTTTACTGCTGACTTGAAAGTTGCAAGCTTCTTGAAAAGAAAAGAGGCTTTCACCTTTTCTTCCCATCGTCCACACAAGCAACAAGAAAGAAAAGCAAACGACATTCTGAAAGCCACATCGTTTTTTGTTTTTGGGTGGGGGGGATGTTTAGTAGGAAAGCTTCACAAATGAACAAACAAAATCTCAAACTACCAAAAACATAAGCAACCCCTGCAGATATGAGAAAATTAAGAAAAAAAAAAGAAGAAGCTATAGTTAGTTACTTGTATTCCTTGATATGGAAAATTCATGATAGTTTCTGTAAGCTAATTAACAATATTGACAAAAGTTACCTCTTATCCCACCTGTGGATGTCCTTCATCACGATGGCTAGCAGAAAAAGTTACCATCAATGGAGATTTTCAGATTCTCATTTCCATTCCTTTTCTGCTCTTCTTCAATTCCCTGTACTAAACTTACAACAAAGCATTCATGGTTATCAACCCTTTCCCCACAAAAGCGCACCTTAATCATTTCAAGAGTTGATAGAGACTCTAAACAAGAAGGAAATATTTTCAACTTCAAATTTCCCATCAGGTTTAACTGCTGAAGGCACGGAAAATAATCCTCTCTATTAGGGTCTGTCTCTGTCCATTCCACCAAATCTACCCTAGACAAGCTCAAGATTCTAAGTTTAGAGAAACCTCCTTCAATCATCTCCCATCTTTCTCTGCGGAATGAATCATATATTTTGAGGACCTCAAGACTGGGGAGTTGTTCAATCAATGAAATTTTACTCCAAGGCAGTTTTAGAAATCTAAGAGACAACTTTCTGAGAGTCGAGGGGAAAGAGAATCCAATAATATAATTTATTGGAAGCTTGAAGTTGCTCGTCACATTCAGTGATTCTAGATTTTCTAGTAGACTCGTGTTGCAGCTACCTTTAGCAGCTTCCATTCTTCCTCCAATTTCTTCATCTCCAACAAGAATTTTCAAATGGCGGACTTTTAGAATCTTTCTCATTATGTTATCTCCTTCATGATCAAAAGGAATCTTCAATGTGGAAAGCGTCTGTAAAGTGGAGGAGTTTTCAAGGTCGTTGTCACTGGCCAAAATACGAGTGAGTATCTGCCCAATTTCTTACATATAGATGCCTTAACTTCTTCATGTTCCAGATTGTATCTGGCAATGTGACAAACCCGATATAATTTTTTAGACAAAAAATTTCCAAATTTGAGAGCTTGGCTATAGATTGCGGAATGAACTGCATCGAGTGAGTTCTAAGGGCCAAATACCTCAAATCCAAGAGTAATTCGACTCCACTTGGAAACTCTGTTTGCATCAGGGATTAAGACCTCCAGTCAAATTGTTGATGTGGCAGCCGTGTCTGGGTCCCATTCACAAGGAAAATAATGACCCTATATTTTTTTTTTTGAACTAATGACCCTATATTTCTACATAACAAGTGAAAAATTATTACATGAACACGGTTCAGGCTCCACTTTTAAAATAGAATCAATAGAATCACGTAAATATTAGGATTTACGTGACACTCTTTTAAATTACAAAATTCACAAGTAAGATCATATACCTGATTCATATAAACAATTGTCACCGTCGCTATTTATGAATTGTTGAAATTATGGAGATATGTTTATTTGACGACTCAGTCTCTAAACGGACTGCACGCCAGTCAATAGCGCTCAAAATGTTGTAAACATTTCTTAAGCAATTATTTTGTCAACTTCTTTTCATTTGGGCTGTGATTTGATATTTTTGAACCAAATTAAACGGATAATTTCAGTATTAAAGTGGATTCTTTTTCTAATTCTCCAAGGTAGCTTATCTTGGTGCAAAGTCAAAATATTTGCTTATTCTGCTGTCGTGCACTACTGTTAACGTGAATGTTGTGAAAGGAACCATCCTTTCACCTTAGCAACGAAGAAAAGAAAGCAAACCACATTCGGCTAGCCAAAGTACCGCCAATCTGCTGATTGTCGGCAACATCTACTTGTGGTAGCGGAGATTTGAATTACTGCACTCCCCCCCCCCCCCCCCCCCCCCAAAAAAAAACCTTTTCAGTTGGTGTTCATATACTTAGCAAATATTTCAACGTCAAAAAATCCACTTTTAATAAAAATAGCAGCGACGAAATTTTCTGCAATTAGGTATGCCGCGTTGTTTTGGACTTACTAGACACGAATTGGAATGGAAATCTATTGAATGTTTGTTGATACTTCTTAACAACTCATTCATTGGCTTGTGATATTTGTATATATAGATAGCTCTTGTTTTTGTCTTAATTTTTTTGTTCTTCAGACTAGAGTTGTAGAAAATTGTATGGATACTATAATCTCGTTAAGGTATGGTCATAACAAATTTTTTAATTAATAATGTTAAAATAGATAATCAAAAAAGTTTTAACTAATAACTAAAGATTTTCCGTCATTATACCGAATGATAATAAAATTTTTAGAATTCTTCAGAAAGATTTTTCACCTAGAAAGTTTGTTGATACTTGATTTCGTTGAGTTTTGAATTTTGTACGTATGTACATCTTTTGTTTCTGTGTTAATCTTTTCATTGCACTCAAAATTTCTGTTAGATTCAATTATAGGTTCGATGTGATGTTAAATAGTTGAAGCTTATATATATATTTTTTTCCAAAGAATCAAACACACTTATCCTTTAATCAGCCTTGGCCCAGTTGGGTCTTCAATCAGCCTTCCGTTGTTGGGGTGGTGAATGCCCTTTACTCCTGTTCCCTTCCCCGAGTGTGTAAGTTGAACTTTATATATGGGAATGCGTAGCCTTTGAATATCACTGGCATACGGCTATGCTAGAACACTTTTGAGCATAGCCAAAAAAACTCTGCGCGGTAATTATTTAACTACTTGCGACAAGATTTTCAATCAAAATAGGCCAGTCTAACAATTCTCTCGCGCCCTAACAAATAAGAACCCACGAATATATATATATATATATATATATATATATTATAGAGTTTAAATCAAGAAAAATACCTAAACAACTTGTAGAATTTGAACAATGTCTATTGTTATTTCTTCTCATAAAAAAAAAAGAACAATTGTTTTTCTCTTTCTCCGTCTCTCTCAAATTGCTATTATTTGCACTCGGTATATTAAGATGAATCATCAAATGCAGTCATCTCTATATTACTGAATTGGTTATCAATTGGTAAAACATACATATTGTGCATCTGTTTTCCAAGAGTTTCTGGCTAAATAAATAAAATTATAGGTTACTCCACCTTGTGCTACTTAATTTTCAATCGGAAGTCCAAATATTTTTGTATCAATACTGTAGTAAATTGACTAGTAGCTTGCATTGCAGAGTAGCCACTGTTAAGTTCTTTGGTTTCTGTCTCCTCTTCCAGAGTTGCAATTTTTTAATCAAATATTAATATTCGCATGTTTGGCATCTTTCAATATTTGCTATAGCTGTAATTCTAAAACCATATTTGTCTCCTTTCCTAAAGCTGCAATTTCATCATTAATCGCCATGACTGACCTCTATACATACCATTCCAAAGAGGGTTATCATGAAAATGAAATTCAAGGTACTTAAATACAATTGATCAAAGTGTTTCAATACCTTCAACAGACTGACTGCATTTTTTCTTAGAATTTTGTTATGGTGTTGAAAACGTACGAAAAAAGTTACAAGCTTATAAAAGTACTAAATTTCTGTGGAAAGTTTTTACTTTTTTTTTGGGCAAAATTTTCTATTTTTGGTAGTTCATCATAGTGGCTCTTTGTCACCTTTATCTTAACCAATTTATTATGTATGAGTGTAAAGTTTGAGAAATATTTAAACTAGGCAAACAGTTCAAGAAATGTTTTTGTAACTTGTATAATAATCCAATAATTAAATAAAGATTCAAGAGTTTCTCAACACGGGTTATCAAGTTTTTGGCACAATCAGCAATTTCAAGTATAAAAAGAAAGCATCATATGTAAAATAAGGAAAATATAACAAACTTTCTATAATTTAAAATAAATCAACATTATGACTTGCATGAATGTTGTTAGATAAACTATTGATAGTAAAAAGTGACAGAAAGAGCATACTTGCAGATTTTTTACCAAAATTGATAGAAATGGCGTTCAGAGAGCCCAAAGAAGAGGATGCTTTTCTTTCTGAAATTTGCAATGGGTGTGGCAATTGAAATGACTGAAACCCGCAGAATTTTTTCCTTTTTTACTTTGTGCCTTTTATTCTGAATTTTGTTTCAAAAGGAAACCACAAGAGACTAAAAAGAAAAGAGAAAATCAAAGAACAAACTTATTAGAGAAAAATACATGTACTCTAGGTAATATAACTTTGTTTGTCAGTATTGTTTTCAAAAAACATCTTTTTAGAAAATTTTAGATATGTCTTTGAAATTTTTTACACATTTAATAAGAAAAATATTCAAAATTGCTCCAGTAATGTTTCCGAAAATACACCAAAAATTAAAAAAAAAACATAATGAAGTGATAGTCAATTGTTGTCACTTATTATTAGGTAAAGTTTAAGTATCATCCAAAAATAATTTTAATATTTTTGAAAGAATTTTAATCTGTCAAAATGACCAAAGTTCCAAACCTCAAAATGATATAGGAACAATTGACCATTGAAAAAGTGATAGAAAATTGATGCATTTCACAGCAAAATCTGACAAAGAATTAAGGAAAATGAATATAAGAAAATTTTTGGAGTAAATTACATCTAGAAACAATAAGATATAAAGAAAAAGTGCAACTATCGCAAAACCTTTCCTCTTGCTTTACTATCTCAAAATTCAATCCTGGCAAATCGATCACAGACAAGAATTTTGTTGTTTTTATCTACAAGTATCTATTTTTTTGGGGTATTTAGTTGGGAAAATCTAGAGATTGCAGCATGAGGTTCTAAGCAAAATTATGTTAAATAAAAATATAAATGTTGTTTTTAATATTTTTTGTAAATATTAAAAGCTGAATTAGTTTAAGTGTACAGTAAAAAAATTCGACGACTAAAAACACAAAAATAATACACCCATATCTTAATTATATTAATTACATCAAATTGTGCGCATCAAGAGTAAACACAAGTTCTTTCTTTGGAATGAATACTGAATACAGGATATCGTAACTCTCCCAGTTCTCTATGCAAATTGACACAAGTTTGAAAAGAAAGGGCACACAAAAACAACAACAGCAACAACTAAATTGAGCAACGCAAAACATACACACAAATTTTGCATCCTTCAAATGTCTTCTTCCATCACATCAACAGCAGAGTATTTGCTCATCAGGAATAATTGAATGTTGCTCATCTTGAATAGAAGGAGCCATCCTTTCACCTTGAATTCTGAAAGCCACATCATTTTTTTTCTTTTTAAGTAGGAAAGCCACACAAATGAACAGAGGATAATCTCAAACTACCAAAAACATAAGCAACCCCTGCAGATACCAAGAGGGGGAAAAAAAAGGGCTATACTAGTTACTTATATTCGTTGTTGTGGAAAATGCATGATTGTTTTTGCAAGCTAATTAACAATATCGACAACAAAAGTTACCTCTTACCGCACCTGCCGATGCCCTTCATTATGACCGCGCGCAGAGATAATCACAATCAATGATGATCTTCAGATTCTCATGTCCGTAGCTTTTCTGCTCTTCTTCAATTTCCCGGACTAACTTTGCAACTGAATAGTTGTCAATGGAGAAGTTGTGGTCATCTCCGTCCCCCCGAAACCGCACTTCAATCTTTTCAAGAGTCGATAGACTCTCTAAACAAGACGGAATTTTTTTCAACCTCAAATTTCCGTAGAGGTTTAACTGTTGAAGGCACGGAAAAAAATCATCACTATCAGTCTCTTTCTCCGTCCACTCCTCCACGTCTACACAAGACAAAGTCAAGATTCTCAGTTTAGGAAATCCTCCTTCGATCATCTCCCATCTTTCTCCGCTGAATGATGCATGGAGTATTTTGAGGACTTCGAGATTGTGTAGTTGTTCAATCAATGACATTTTACTCCTGGACAATTTCAGGCCACTAAGAGACAGCTTTTTTAGAGTGGAGGGGAAAGAAATCTCAATATTAAATTGGAGGTCAGTCGACACATTCAGCGATTCTAGACTTTCAAGTCGACTCATGTTGCAGCTACTCCTAGCAACTTCCCTTCCTTCCCCAATTTCTTCATCTGAAAGAATAATTT